>VDFB02287049.1:0-65137 GCA_007258455.2 Sequoia sempervirens
AAAAAAATTATTTAATTAATCTATTCGATCTATTATTCTAACATTAATTGAATAAATCTTTGATTACTTATTTAATAAATCTAGCCACTCTTTCGACATTAATTAAATAAATTATCTTTGTTTATTTTTTTAATCTATCACATTCAACATTTCTTCTAAAGTTCCAATTTTAACTGAATAAATCACATTTATTTAATTAAATTTATCATTCCATCAATATTATCCCATTAACTAAATAAATACATAATATTTATTTAATTCATCTAAAATCTCCTCTTCATTAGTTGAATAAACAAATCAAATTTAGTCAACTAATTAATCATTTGCACATTCCTCCAACACTTCATTTAAAATTAATAAAGTCAATCTTGCACATGGCTCCAAATGCACAAGGCTCCAAAAGGTCCTCTTTTCAATCCTCACCCTCCATCAAAATTTAGAAAATCTCCACCCCCCGTCTCTTCCCAATCTTTGCCTTAATCATCTGCACCAATCACAAGATGCCACTTTTAAATTTCTCATTTTCTCAAGATCAGTCCCATCCCTCCATTGCATAAGATCAAATCCTATCTGTCATCCTCATCCAAAATTTATAAATCATTCATTTCTCAAGCCATTTCCAAGAGTAGGAATTGGATGCAAGGCAAGATCATGTTGTGCAACCACATCACCTCTGAACAACAATCAACCATCTTGAGCACAACACATGACCATCAAGATTTGTTTTGTTGAGAAGCTTGTCCCCTTTCATCATTTGTTTGCTTTCTTTTGCTCAATCAGGGGTATAGCTAGGTGTAGAACAGTAACTTTGTTTATGCATTATTCTTCATTGTTTTGTTCTATTGTGGTATGCAAACTTTGATTGCAAGCAAACTATTTTTAGTGTAGGAATTTCAATATGTTTTTTTACTTACATATCACACTTACAAATGCCATATGCACTTGGATTTTTCAATGGTAAGTTTACACCTATTTGGTACTGAGATTATTGCTCAAGCTTCTTGTGTTGTCTTCTACGTTGATTTGGTATATTGAACAAAAACTTAGTGATTGTTGTAGGCTTTGTATTGCAGTTTTCATTAATATGGATGTTGTAACTTGGTATGTAATTTCTATTATTCAATTTATCAAGATATATCTATTGCTTTCAACCCAATCCAATTATTGTGTTGTACTCTTTTTTATGTCTCTACTTTTAACCAAAAGAGCGAGCATGAGTTAGCTGTCATTTATTAAGTCATTGGCATCAATCAAAAGATATAAAAGCTTTCATTCATGTGTATAAATTCTGATAAGCTATGTTACCTGAGGATGCATCCCCTGACATTCTACTAGTGTCCAGGTCCCCATTTTGGAGATACAAGGATGCCTCAAAAACATCGCGTCATCCTCTAACCTATGGTTGACACTAGAGGTGTCCTAGAATCACATGCTAAACAGCCTGGAAACACTGGGGACAGCCAACCATGCCCAAGAAAGTTGGAGACCTCAACAGTCCTGCAGACAGTCGGTCATCCCTCAAAGTGAAAAAAATTAAAAAATTCACCAAAAACTATATTTAATTGTAGGGTTTTCATTTTTATCTATAAAATATATTCAAGCTATCAAAGGCCATTGGTGTACATTAAAAATGTCAGAAAATTTGAAAAAATTCACCCAAAAACACATTTAATATTAAGGTTTTCCTTTTTAACTATAATTATTTGTTCAAACTTCAAACTATCTGCGGCAGTTGTTATACGTTTCATGGTGCTTTAAAATCTTTGTGGTTTCAGATTCGGAGGACTTCTATACCTATGGTGCAGTGTCAAGGTGTTGTGCAATGTGTACAATAGTATTGTTCGGCATGTTACAGAGCAAGGAAAAATCTATAAAAGACGAGCAACGAAAGGCCTTACAATCTTTATATTCAAGACTTTTGCAAGAGGCATTGGGTTTACATAAGGAAACAGCTGCAGCTGCTGTGGTATAAAAGGTTGGCCTTCGTTTCTTTAGTAAGATTTGTATGTTTTAGTTTTAGCATTTTAGGTTCAAATTTTTAATTTTAAACTATGTGATTTATAAACTTATATTAATATTTATAATATATGAAATCTGTTTTAGTTTTAGTTTTAGGTTTTAACTTTTAAAATTATAAATTGTTATTGATATTTAAATTTATTTTTTAAATATTAACATTAATATATTATTAATTTAAAATATCATATAATTGAAATTATAAAATATTTAATTTTAAATTACTGTTTAATTGTTGTCTCCTACCATCTCCCTAAAAAAAGTCTCCCATTTCTACCATCCCAAAAATTGGTCTCCTCATTTCTTGCCCTCCCATCCCAAAAACTGTGGAACATAGCTGATAAGCCTTGTGCCCTTGCCTGAGAACAAAAGGACAGGTGTTTGTTTTAAGTTTGTATATATTGCATATCGTTTAGAATTCTCAGATTTTAATGCTAATTTTTTGTTATAAGGAAGCTTCCCCTTTCCAAAGGTTTTTACAAACTGTTGCATTTTTTGTTGTCCTGAAAGGGACAAATTAAAATACTAATAGATGCCTCCTGTTGAACTGAATTACAAGAATGTAGATGCAATTAGTTGAAAGACGGGGCAATGCCTCCTATCATTTAGGATAGAGAAGGACCCACAGGTAGCCAAAATCCAGTGTAGAGTTAGGGAGATGCTGAAATTGATGGTATCCTTGCTAAGGAAAGACAGTTAGTACCGATATTGGCAATCATATTTCTCGCTCTGATTCTAGTGTTTGTGCTTGTAATAGTTGTTTTATGAAACAGCATTGGAATTAAGCCCTTGATCTGGGTAGCAATGGAAATGGTTGTTTAGGTAAACCTGAGCCTAGTAATGTCGAAGTTGTGGTTCAAAGAGGCCATACATTTGATACTGCTGGTTGTGCTCTACCCTCTATCTTGAATTCGAAAGCAGCATACCTATACCCTTTTGCTGGTAACAACAAGATTAGGTACAGTTTCCCATCTGCTAGCTGCTAAGCCTCTCCTCATATCCTTCCTTCAAGACTGCATCCTACGACTTTAGTAGAGAAAATAGAATGCTAGAACTCAGTTATGCTTAAACTCATAAATAAATGAACAAATGCTTATATTCTCTCTGGCTGACCTTGAGTAACAATGGAAGTGGTTGTATAGGTAAGGCTGAGCCTAGTAATGTTGGAGATGTGGTTCAAAGCAGTCATACATCTGGTACTGTTGGTTGTCCTACCCTCTATCTTGAATTTAAAAGTGGCATACTAATACCCTTTGTTCTGGTAACAGAGCCAAACACGATTAACTTCCTATAAGACTAGGTACAATTTCCCATCTACTGGCAGTTAAACCCTTCCCCACATCCTTCCTTCAAGACTGCATACTATGACTTAAGTTGAGAAAATAGAATGCTTGAACCCGGATGCGCTTAAATATTTAAGTAAATAAACAAATGTTTATATTCTCTGTGGCTGACCTTGAGGATATCCAATAGCATTGTCTCTGGAATAATTTTCTTCAAAATAAATAAATTTATGGTACATGAAAGCTTAGCAACCCCTTTTCCTTTGAGACTGCAGTGCATAAAATCTGTTTCAGCCCCAATCAGCTATTGCCAATCGGGTCAAAAGCAAATAATGATAATTCCAAACCCGAGAAGGTGTTAAGGCTAAAGGTTTATGTGTCATTAAACCTGTATAGCTTTGATAATATGATTTTTGATATATGTTCAAACAGAATGCGCCATGGGATTCTGAATTGAAAGAACTGGTTGTAAATTGCCATAAAACACTGCCAAGAAAAAAATCCATTTCCATACTATATACAATATTTAAATTTGTAAAAGAAACAGAGTATAGGGTTGTGTCATGAGGTATATATAACTTCTAGAAATAAATTGAATTTTTTTAAGTGCTATCTAGTATATACTATAATCATTTAATAAGTAAAATTAACAGAGCATAATGGTGGTGTGAAGCGTATGTACCTCGTGTAGTAGATTACCCCTTTTCAGTATGTACATTGCAATTGGACCAATGATCCTTGTCTCCATGAGCCACGCGAAAATTTTGACCAAGATCCCTGCCATCCGTGGTGCTGAAGAGCACAAATACAGCGACCTTGAGACATCCATCACAACTACTAACTACCAATGCAAACCAGACGGGATATATATTTCATGCAAGGATACACAGCTGCTACTAGGTGTGAATAATTATGATATTTGATGTCTTGAACTTGCTCGTTTGAACCCATGTTATTAGTAATATTATGCTTTTAATCTTCACAATTAGTTTACAAAAACAGGGACGGCTTCAGTTAGGAATGCACAGCCTAAATGGGTTTATAACTGAAACAAATCTTAGAAACCTGATATGGGTGATCAGTTATATTGTTATTGATTCCGTATTCAGTCAAGTTCAAGAAAAAATTTCAACTCAAAACATCAGCTTTTGCAGAAAAGAGATTTCCCTAGTTAGCAGCATGTACAAGAAGCATTAAACAATGCAGCTTAGTTTGCTCATTTGCTGCAATGGTGAATGCACAATCCTTGTATACTGAAGATGGTGTTTGAGAAACTGACCTTTGACATTAGCATGTAGGTACTCTTCACTGCTTCCCTCTCTAAGGTCCATTTCCTCCACGATTCTAAAAACTCTTCCCATGCTCACAGAGATTGGCAGCCCTTCAAACTAACTGCAACCCAAATGCAATGGTGTATGAAAATTTATACCAAAAAATGTTTGTAGCTACAAATCATATGATCATTAAAATGTGTCTCAGTTTAAGGGGATTCAAATACAGATACCGAAACGCTAGAGAACGAGTCTTGGTTTTAAGCTACCTCAGCTATAGCATTGGTTGACACTAAAAATAAGGCTCTGTTTTCTCTATATTTTATTGGTTGAAAGTTGGCAGGACCAAGGGATGTGTGTGGGCGGAGGCTCCAATGATGTGGGGGCGTGAGTGGTAAGGTGGTGACTGGTGAGTGTTCACTCCTAAGGTGGATATATCCGCTCCTCGTTGACTGCAACCTATAAAGACATGATAGTAGAATTGTTCTTCGTATCTCTTGGATGATTTCATGTTTGATGATTTTTTTATTTCCCCCCGCGAAGATTTTCTTGGTTGGATAGGCAAATTTCCGTGACTTGTTCACAAGTTGGTGCTTTTTATTTTCTTTTTCTGATGTGACGTGCCCTAACTAAGCCTTTGAAATTGAGAGGATAAAAGCAATATATGTCAGATGAGGTGATGTATGTCGTACGAGATGATGTAATCTCATATAAATACCTAATGTTTTTGACTAAGTTTGGGTTGTTTTAATTTGTTGTTTAATGGGTCGGATTATGGTTCTATTTTCTTTACCTAATTTTTGTCTTTAGGTTTTGTGTCAATTGGAATGGGTCTTGTCTTTAGGTTTTGTGTCAATTAAATATGTGAGTAGATGTGTTTGAAAGGATGGTATATTTGTACATTTGTAGTGGTGAATACCTATAGTATCTTATATGGTTGTGGTGTCAATTTTTTGTATTATTAATATCGTATGTAATTATTATAAAATCTTTTTAATATTGTAAATTTATATTTGTATTTAAATTTTTTGTTTGAAATGAGATGATGTTTCTTATGTGATTATGGTGTATTTTTTTGTATTATTAATATCTTATGTAATTATTATAAAACTTTTTAATATTGTAAATTTATATTTGTGTTTAAATTTTTTGTTTGAAATGAGATGATGTTTCTTATGTGGTTGTGGAGTCATTTTTCGTATTATTAATATCTTATGTAATTATTATAAAATCATTTTAATATTGCAAATTTATATTTGTATTTAAATTTTTTGTTTGAAATGAGATGATGTTTTATGTAAAATTGATGATTTTTCACAATCAAATCTCTAATTTGATTTAACAAGAATATATAAGGTACTTTAAAATTTATACAAAAGTGAATTCTAATTGAAGATAAATGTGTGATGTTAGAATTGTGAAACAAGCACAAAACCATGAGCCACGAGATCAAACAACAAACAAATACACCTTCTACGCAAGAGATCTACAAACAACAATTGTTATATTCTTCAACAAGAAAAAGCTATAGAAGAGACTTTCAAGAAGATATGAAAGCTCCAGATAATATCCAAGAGTCATTACAATGAGGTTTGAATGCTTATAAGAGCAAAGTCTTAAATGAGAAAGGGATCAGATCATGACAAGTGGCAATATCACATGAGATGAGATATAATGATCTAATATTAACTCAACTAATAAAGCATTCCTAAGTTTAGCTAAAGTGTGTGAGAATAAATTAGACTAATAATCAATTAAAGATTAATTAATTATTAGTTAATGTATGATAACTCTAACATCCCCCCTTAAGATGAACTTAGGGAATAGCTAAAAACTCTAAAAAGAATGCAAGATGGGTCTTGGCAAACAAGGCCAAGTAAGGTACCCATGTACAAACAAAAGATTTCTATAATGTGGAGAAATGGAGAAACCCTCACGGGAAAAACTCCACTCCAAAAAAAGATGAAAGCCAGGTGAAGGATTGAAGAAGCATCCAAACAAGACAAGGTTGTCCCAAAAGATAGGAACAAAGAGAGCACCACTGAAGCATGAAGAAGTTGCAAACACTGTCGAAGAATGATTGTTGTAATGTCGAAAGAATAACCTCCTCTTAAACATCTAATGATCAGGATCAAGAAGACAAGAATCTGTATGAGTGCCCCCAACAACACTACTCAAATCTAATGGCTAACCATGGAAAACATCTAGAACTCAAAGATACAAATGGCACAAGTACCAATAGTTTGAAGAACTGATCAAGTGAAAACGGAAGGTCGCCTCTAGAAATAAAAATGCTAGAGTGTCCATATGGTAAGTGCTCCATCTCACTGAAATGCATGGGTAACCAGCCGATGCATCCACTTAGTACATAGGAACAAATACTATATACATAGCTCACTCCAATGCAAAACCAAGGAAGCAATAGCACCAAAAGTACAAACCCCTCCATAATGTTGAAAAGGGAGAGGCATGACAGGTACACTAAAACTGAATGCCAGCATGCAGTGCATGAAGAGGAACCAAGAACATCTAAAGGTGCGTTCATGAAAGTACAAGCATATATAAAGGATATGCAAAACAAGGCACACACACATGAGAAAGGTATGAAGGAAAAACAAAGGCAAACATCAACCCCCATGGAACTTTATATCATAGTGCGAGTACAATAAGGCACAAAGTGATATGCAAGATCCCATAATGCATGTGCAATACAGAGGCACTTTATCTCAGTGTGTTTACAAAAGCATAAGTACATGCAATGTGATCCCATAAGGTCAAAAAAAGGACTACATATTGAAAATATAATTCTCTTATAGAAAAATAGGAAACTGGTAGCACCATGACAAAGTACACGAAAAAACATGCACTTTCAAAAAAATGGCACCTCAAAATGTGTCTGGATGCAGAAGATATGGCCCGTTGAAGTCTCTAAAATGAGAACTGAACAACACTGAGAATATAGAATTCTAGAAAATACCTACATCACTGCGAAGAGCACGAAATTCTACCCCATTTCAAAAAAACAAATCACTCGAAAAGACACTGTATGGCTAAGATATGGTCTCTGGAAGTTGAGGTGCAAAACCAAAAAGCCCAACGGAGAGGGGCTAAGTGGGGAAAAAGAAGACCTCCACCAAATTTTTCAAAAACACCTCCAGAAATAGAGGCCAGCCAAATATAGTGTGCTGGGAAAATATAGTGTGCTGCGAAGAGCACGAAATTCTACCCCATTTCAAAAAAAAAATTCACTCGAAAAGACACTATATGGCTAAGATATGGCCTCTGGAAGTTGAGGTGCAAAACCAAAAAGCCCAACGAAGAGGGGCTGAGTGGGGAAAAAGAAGACCTCCACCAAATTTGTCAAAAACACCTCCAGAAATAGAGGCCTGCCAAATATAGTGTGCTGGGAAAAAATATCCTCCAGTACAATGCATGAAATTTATTTTGCAAAAAAAATATTGCAAAAAACAACTAGCTTTTTATTTTAAAGTTAAAAAAAGCATTAAAAAAACTATTATATTTTTTTAATAAAAAATATATAAAAAAGCATTTTTTTTAAGAAAAAAATAATAAAAAAAACTTATATTAAAAAATTAAATTTTGGGTGAGGCCCAAGGAGAGTCTGTCGCCCTACAATAGTGCAAGAGTGGTACTCTTTTGAACCGTTGCCCATGTGGGACAAGGCCCAAGGGGCTGCCTTGCCACATGTGGCAATTGTGGTACCCTTGGGTACCCTCCACATGGGTCCAAATTATTTTTTTTTAATATAATTTGAAAACAACAAGAAAAAAAACTGTGAATCCCTTGAAAAGGATTTTAATATATTTATTTTTTAATTTATTTTTTTTTAAAAAAATTGCAAGGTACAATTTTTTTAATTTCACCTTGATTTGTGTGTTGGGAAGGTTGTACGGTCTTCCTGGAAAAAATTTTTTTGCCTCAGATGCCAGCTTCACCAAATTTGATGATTTGACAAGTGATCTTAAGGTTTTTGGGCCTTCTAAGCGTGATGGTGATGTCCGTTTCACACCAAAATGCTCCAAAAATACAACTACCCTTTGGATCCAAAAAAAGTGCAACCGTTTCAAAACCTTGTAGATCTTGCGTAAGGAATCGAAATCAGGCGAAACAAAAGCCAAATTTGACTTTCTTGATAGCTCTGGATCCAACGACAAGGTCCTTTTTACACAAAAATGCTTTGAAAAATTCCCACCTCCAAAATTTGCAAAGAAAGCAAATCGCCTGCAACCCTCGTTGAAGAAAAAAAATCTCATAAATCGAGAAGGGGTTCGCTGAATCCACACTCTAATACCACGTTATAATTGTGAAACAAGCACAAAACCACAAGCCACAGGATCAAACAACAAACAAATACACCTACGCAAGAGATCTGCAAACAAGAATTTCTATATTCTTCAACAAAAAAAAGCTACAGAAGAGTCTTTCAAGAAGATATGAAAGCTCTAGATAATATCCAAGAGTCATTACAATGAAGGTTGAATGCTTATAAGAGCAAAGCCCTAAATGAGAAAGGGATTAGATCATGACAAGTGTCAACATCACATGAGATGAGACATAATGATCTAATATTAACTCAACTAATAAAGCATTCATAAGTTTAGCTAAAGTGTGTGAGAATAAATTAGACTAATAATCAATTAAAGATTAATTAATTATTAGCTAATGTATGATAACTCTAACACCCCCCCTTAAGATGAACTTAGGGGGTAGCTAAAAACCCTAAAAATAATGCAAGATGGGTCTCGACAAACAAAGCCAAGTAAGGTACCCATGTACAAATAGAAGATCTCCATAATGTGGAGAAATAGAGAAACCCTCATGGGAAAAACTCCACTCCAAAAAGAGATGGAAGCCAAGTGAAGGATTGAAGAAGCATCCAAACAAGACAAGGTTGTCCCAAAAGATAGGAACAAAGAGAACACCATTGAAGCATGAAGAAGTTGTAAGCATTGTCGAAGAATGACTATTGTAATGCCGAAAGAATAACCTCCTCTTAAACATCTAATGATCAGGATCAAGAAGACAAGAATCTGTATGACTTCCCCCAACAACACTACTCAAATCCAATGGCTAACCATGGAAAACATCTAGAACTCAAAGATACAGATGGCACAAGTACCAATAGTCTAAAGAACTGATCAAGTGAAAATGGAAGGTCACCTCCAGAAATAGAAATGCTAGAGTGTCCATATTGTAAGTGTTTCATCACATTGAAATTCATGGGTAACTAGTCGCTGCATCCGCCTAATACATAGGAACAAATATTGTATACATAGCTCACTCCAATGCAAAACCAAGGAAGCAATAGCACCAACAGTACAAACCCCTCCATAATGTTGAAAAGGGAGAGGCGTGACAGGTACACTGAAATTGAATGCCAGAATGTAGCGCATGAAGAGGAACTAAGAACATTTGAAGGTTCGGTCATGAAAGTACAAGCAAATATAAAGGATGTGCAAAACAAGGCACACACGCATGAGAAAGGTATGAATGAAAAACAAAGGCAAACATCAACCCCCATGGAACTTTATATCATAGTGCGAGTACAATAAGGCACAAAGTGATATGCAAGATCCCATAATGCATGTGCAATACAGAGACACTTTATCTCAGTGTGTTTACAAAAGCATAAGTACATGCAATGTGAGCCCATAGGATCCAAAGAAAGGACTCCATGTTGAAAACACAATTTTCTTATAGAAAAATAGGAAACTGGTAGCACCATGACAAAGTACACGAAAAAACATGCACTTTCAAAAAAAATGGCACCTAAAAATGTGTCTGGATGCAGAAGACATGGTCCGTTGAAATCTCCAAAATGAGAACTGAACAACAACACTAAGAAAACAAAATTGTGGAAAATACCTACACCACTGCGAAGATCACAAAATTCTACTCCATTTCAAACAAAAATTCACTCGAAAAAACCACCATATGGCTGAGATATGGCCTCTGCAAGTTGAGGTGCAAAACTGAAAAGCCCAATAGAGAGGGGCTGAGTGGGGAAAAAGAAGACCTCCACCAAATTTGTCAAAAACACCTCCAGAAATAGAGGTCCGCCAAATATAGTGTGCTGGGAAAAAATCTCCTCCAATACAATGCATGAAATTTATTATGCAAAAAAAATATTGCAAAAAACAACTGGCTTTTTATTTTAAAGTTAAAAAAAGCATTAAAAAAACTATTATTCTTTTTAATAAAAAATATATAAAAAACCATATATTTTTAAGAAAAAATAATTAAAAACTTCTTTTTTTTTTAAGAAAAAATAATAAAAAAACTTATATTAAAAAATTAAATTTTGGACGAGGCCCAAGGAGAGTTTGTCACCCTGCAATAGTGGGAGTGGTACTCTCTCTGAACCATCACCCATGTGGGACGAGGCCCGAGGGCCGCCCTACCACATGTGGCAATTGCGGTACCCTCCACATGGGACCAAATTTAATTTTTTTAATATAATTTGAAAACAAAACAAAACCTGTGAATCCCTTAAAAGGGATTTTAATATGTATTTTTTTTAATTTGATTTTTTTTTAAAACAAATTGCAAGGTAAAAAAATCAAACAATTTTTTTAATTTCACCTTGATTTGCATGTTGGGAAGGTCATACGGTCTTCCTAGCAATTTTTTTTTGCCTCATATGCCAACTTCGCCAAATTTGATGATTTGGCAGGCGATCTTAAGGTTTTTGGGCCTTTTGAGTGGGATGGTGATGTCTGTTTTGCACCAAAATGCTCCAAAAATACAGCTATCCTCTGGATCCAGAAAAAGAGCAACCGCTTCAAAACCTTATAGATCTTGCGTCAAGAATCAAAATCAGACGAAAGCAAAGCCAAATTTGACTTTCTTGACAGCTCTCGATCCAACAACAAGGTCCTTTTTACACAAAAATGCTTCAAAAAATTCCCACCTCCAAAATTTGCAAAGAAAGCAATGGGGATTCAGATATGACGCCTACAACCCTTGTTGAAGAAAGAATATCTCATAAATCGAGAAGGGGTTCGCTGAATCCACGCTCTGATACCATGTTATAATTGTGAAACAAGCACAAAACCACGAGCCATAGGATCAAACAACAAATAAATACACCTTCCACGCAAGAGATCTGCAAACAAGAATTTTTATATTCTTCAACAACAAAAAAGCTACAAAAGAGTCTTTCAAGAAGATATGAAAGCTCCAGATAATATCTGAGAGTCATTACAATGAGGGTTGAATTCTTATAAGAGCAAAGCCCTAAATGAGAAATGGATCAGATCATGACAAGTGTCAACATCACATGAGATGAGACATAATGATCTAATATTAACTCAACTAATAAAACATTCATAAGTTTAGCTAAAGTTTGTGAGAATAAATTAGACTAATAATCAATTAAAGATTAATTAATTATTAGCTAATGTATGACAACTCTAACATGTGCAACTACAATAATGAAGTTTATGTTGTTAAAAATGAAAATTATGTGTTGGTGTTGTTACTTTTAGGTGTTGGTTTGCTTCTATGTGTCAGTTGCATTCATTTCCCTCAATCCCATCATTTATAAAGCACTAATTAGTTGTTAGTAACTGTTTGGGTGTAGGATAAAATTTACATGTGAAGTGAGATGGAAAAGTGGGAGTTATAACATGAAAAATTAGTTTTTGAATGTTATGGATACAACTACACATAGTAGCATCTTGAATGGTATAAAAATAGGGATTGGAGCTATTATATTTTAAATTGACTCACCATGAAAGTGATTGATATGGAACCAAGACAACACATATGCTATACCTTTATTGATTGTGTAAACTAAACTACTACTCTCATGGTAGAAGTCAGTCAAGCAATGGAGAATATGATGAACTACCCTCTTTGGAGCGGAGGAGAATCTGGCAAAGGACCATGGTATGATCATGTGGACTAGGGGTTGTGTCAATTGATTCACTCACCTTGTAGACATGAAAGGTGTTAAGCCTTCACTCCCCTAGTTCAATTAACTCCTCCAAGAGAGTGAGTTCTCTCATGGAGAATTATTCTTGCATATGCCTCCTTTCATAAGCCTCTCTCTTGGATTTTCCTAAGGATTTACACTTATCCTTAAGCATGTTATTTTATTGAAATTTCTTGTATAGGCAAGTTTGCTTTAGTTTTGTCTAAAATTGCCTCCCTCGAATTTTCCTTAATTCCAAGACACATGCATGAGAATCCAAGTGAGGAATGGAAACCTTGGGAGAGTGTATTTTAGCTAATTCATTTTTTTTTTTTACTTTCTTTGTTTCAATAACATTTGAATTGTTGATTTTGGTTTTATTTGCTTTGATATTGAATCATTAATTTGGTTGACATTTACTGGATGCCTCATGGTGTTATAAAGGGATTTTGTTTACTTAATTTTTTGTTTTCATAAGTTGTAATGAATAAATCTAAGTGTATGTGAAAATAAATATATTCTATCTTTTTGGTTTTTTTTAAATAAAGTGTGATATAATTAGCTATTTGCAATTTTGAAACAATATATACTCTAAATATAGTATAACTAATGTTTTTGGGTTTTCACATTGTTTTGATCTAAATATGGATGAAGAATGAGTTTTTGTTTTTGTTTTTGAATTTATAGATAAATTTGAAATAGATAAAATAAGAGAAGCTTCTAGAATCTAAAAAAATAATTTAAATCTATCTAATATAAAAAATAATAATGGATTATACTCTAACCAAGAACCAATAATAAAGTGTTATAATCTTTAGGTGATTTTAGATGTCCTAATTACTACTTTAATCTATTATAAAAATGAAAGCTTTTATAAAATGAATCTAAAATAAGGAATTTTTCTAAGGCTTCAAATAAGCTTCTTTGAAATTGTTGTGTGTTGCATCCTCATAGTATCTAATTTGTATTATTGTATCTTCTTCCCTCCAACTTTGGTAATCCTCGGAATTAAAGGTAAGATCATAGTGTAATTCCCCAAGGTTTCATCCAAGACATTAACGATCAAAATATGGACAATTTTTTATTTTTTCGATGTAAATGCAATATCAACAAGCCACATTATTTACCTATGCACTCAATATTTTTTCATAGAGAATAACAAAAATCATGGTATACAACAATAATGTACCAAACATGGTACCACAAGTAGAACACTTGACCATGTCATGTGACAAATTTACCATGATGCTCATACAAGAAGGTGAGATTCCTCTAGGATGGAGATTAAATACTAGTCCACTTTTTTGTTCTCTCATAGACACAAGGATTGGAATGAGAGAAACTCCACTTCATTTAAAATCACAAGATGACTTGAACAACACTGAAAGGGATGTGGGAATGATATCTAAACACTAGGGTTACCCCCTTAAGGGCTAGGTCAATTGGGAGATACAAAGCCTCAACTAATTGAACTATCGACTAGTTGATTAAACATAAAGGCACAAAAACCAAAGAAAAGGAGAGATAGGTTGAAATAAGCCTATAGAAAGATAGAAATGAAATAAGGAATAACAACCTCATGCGAAGTGTTGTCTAGAAATGGTCAAACTAAACATTTATTTCTAAACATTTATTTGAACTTAAGGTTCAATGACATGCACAAATTTATATACATCTAAGGATTCATTTTAACCCAAAATATTATTATTCACTAGCATAATTGTTTGCCTCATGTATGACACAAGCATACATGGTGGGTCTTAAGTCTTACAAGAATTAAAATAACAACATAAACTAATGATTCTACTCCACAATTATAGCAATAATAAAAACATAACATATATTTCACAAGCATTGGCATCATACATCAAATGTGATAAGCACAAAAGATCAATTCAACTCCCAACATAATTTTAACTACATAACATCATATCATTGATTATATCTACTTATGGCATTGAAATGATAAACAAAACATAGCTTCAATTTCATAACCACTTCATAAGAAAATTAATCATATACATCTCATAATCAAGAATGTCAAAATATGATAAGCAAATGTTATGCAAATAATGACATACAATTTTACCATAATGACTCATCCCATAATGGATGGTTCTTAGTCCAAAATGTAGGATCTAATAACATTGACTTCAAAACACAAATATCCATAATTACAAGATCAACTACAAATCGCTTCTATTTACACAGTTAATCGATCTACTCTAACATGTAATTAAAACATGATTTAGAACCTAACTTTCTATGAAACATAACCAAGCGAGGACATGATACAATAACTAACCTTTGTTCATTTTTATAACAAAATTCAATGCTTAATGAAATATTCCAAATGAGATCAAATTCAACTATTCAATGTGTGAGAACAAGTTTATCAATCTTGGTATAATGACATATTAAGTTGATCATAATTTTATTGAAATAAGAGTTGAACGAGCACCAAACACACCATGGAGTTTCAATTAACATCTACAACACAGTCATGAAATAAAATATCACTTAAGTATTTTTCTAAGAGCGTGAATAGTAACATCTACAATGCTCAAAAGGAATCACTTGCCTACACATGCATTTTCCACCAAAATACACAACACAATAAATTTTACAACCACAAGCATGTATTAATATAAATATGGGCACAAACTAAGATTCAATACTTATGATAACATGATTAGAACCTTTACTTAACTTAAGGAATAATAAGAGATGGAAAATATACCAAATTGAGAGCTCTTCAAGCCCCCAAGTAATCTTCCAAATGGGACCAATGAGGGATGTTACCCTCCTTCCAACCATATTGCTATCATTAGAGTGCAATAGATGCATATGCCACTTTAGGCAACCTCTTAGTGATGAGTGCATGAAATGACACTTTAATTAATCCTTTTTATGTTTGCAAAGACTTTATTATATATTAATTAACTATGTTGGCGATAGACTATATGCTTGAATGTTTGCTTGATTTTGCCTTATATTTAACTAATTGGAGTATATATGAGAAATGATATTTTGCATTAAATGTCTTGCTTTTTAATGATGATTAATGATGAAGTGGTTATGCAAATTGAGATCTTTTTTAGTCTTAATTGTATCCTATCTTTGAGGATTTTGTTCGGTTGATTAAGTTTTGACTTCATGAGGTGGATGTGTTAAACTCCCTATTTAACAAGATTGAAATCTATCTTGCTCCTGATCACTTCAGTCGACTCCTGATGAATGCTTCTGAATTGTATTCTTCAATTAGTTTGAGAACTTCCTGTTCAACTATTATCATGTGACGGATTTCTTTATGGCACTTTTGGTTCTGTTTAAGTTTAGTTTTTTTCCACTTTGCATCTTGGTGGGTTGCACCAGTTTTGTATTCAAATAAGTGGATATTCTTATAAATATCCATCCTTAGTTTTAGTTTGGGAGATAGTTAATCTTTCGCTTTAGCATTGTAATGTTGGTTATCTGCACTTTTGTACTACTCGCCTATTTTGGCCAATTGGAATGCAAATAAGGAGTTGATTTGAATCTCAGTGTTTAGGTCCCACCAAAGGAAGAACAAGGCCCACTCAATCGAAGGAGGTGACCTTGTGTTATATTCTTTGATTTAGTTGATTTTTGCACTGTTCATCTCAATTGGAAACTAGGAATATTGATCTTTTTTTAATCATTATTAGTGAATGTGATTGCTTATACTCTTAGATTAAATTCATTGTATTCTTAAAACGATTCGTTATGCTTTACTGTAGATTTATATTCACTCATTTACTATAGATTTAATTACTGTTCATAGAAATTAGACTCATTGGTTATTTTCAAATGCATGTAGTTTTAATGGAAGAGACAATGATGACTTATGGAAAGACGAAACTAAAGCTTGTTTGGAATTTGTTCATTGAATTTAGTATTATTGCTTTCTAGGTTAATATTTATTTTCTACAAATGTAACTAGATTCTCTTTTGCAAATGTAAATAGATTTCCTTTCCAAGTACATTTCAATTTTGAATTTTAGATTAAAAGTAAATTTGGTTTTTAGCTTAATTCTTCCATGAATCAATTGCAATTAAGTCAAGTGAAGTCTGAACTGAGTTATTGGAGTTTGAACAATCATTTATTAAGAGATAAATTAGGATTAAGTCTTTAGAATTAGTTAGAAACTAGTTGTTTAAGATCGGTTCTTGAGAGCTCCTGAAAGCTCCCGACAAAGCTAAACTGTGACCAAAAGTCACTGTTTACAGTGCAAAACCCCCCAATTCATGGAAACACCCTTATCACATACAACTCTAAGACACACCTGGTTTGATAATTGAAATATTAAATGATGCAAAAAGTGACATCAATGACCTTGCACATCACTTAGCTATAGAGAGAAGATCATTGATACATTGATAGCATGAATGAACTCATACATAACTAGGGTCTCACACAAGACACCAATGTTTCACATGATGGGGAAAACAATCCAATAGAATTCAATCTATAACTACACTTGAATACACACACATCAAGGGTCCAATACATAACTCAAGGATAAATAATGCATTAATAATTCAATGCACAACCACACTTGAATACACACAAATCAAGGTTCCAATACATAACTCATAGATAAATAATGCATTAGTAACTTAATGCACAAACCACACTTGAATACACACAAACTAAGGGTCCCATGCATAAATCACCACTTGGCTACTAATAACCCAACCAAAGGAAGGAGGAAGGAATAGGATAATGTAAGAATCGTTGATACTTTAAATTCACATAATTTTTCCCTTTATTATTAATCAACATTAATCATTTCATTTCAATGTGGTTGAGGAAAGAAGGAAACTACTCAAAAACCATATTATAATTCATCCATTAATACATGCTAAATCATCATTTACACCAAATGGTCATAATATGGAAAATAAAATCTCGACATCATAATCTAATAAACATACACATTTTAATCATAATCAAACAATATTGCAAAAGGGTTATGGTGATCAACAAACAATAACACACAAGAGAATGGTGGCAACCATCAACACCAAGAAATGAGTGTGATGATCCAACACCCATGCAAAGGGAATCACATACGTAATTAGGTATAATGACCCAATAAACAATAGGATAATAATAGTAGATAAAGACATAGAGTGACATGATAATGGGTTCCAAACCTACATGGATGTTGAGAAGTGCCACACCACACAAGGAGGCTTCTCAATGGAAATCATGTAATCAATTTTGTCTTATAAAAACATTTCCCCCTCCATGTTCTTCACATGGGTATAGCCTATTTTGAATGGTTATTAGGGTTACACTCTACTCCTAACTCTAGAGTTCAATCCTAGCTCAAAAATGTCTAAATTGATCCAAAATATCACGATACAAAAAGTGAGGCCAAAGAATATGAAACCTATATTTAAAACGTAGGAAATCACATTTCCAACATGACACATTTCATTACACAAAATAAAAAGCTTTTACAAATGCCTTAAAATAAAAAAATTATATTTTTACAATTCCAAGAAATATGCAAAAAGATCAATCACCATTAATGAAAGTTTCAAGATTTTTTACTATTCCCTAATATTTTACCATAAATAAGAAGTTCATAATTTTGAAATTAAATTACACCCTCTTGCTCTAAATAGGCTACATATTGCACTTTTTCAATCCCATAAATTTTGTGAGAATTTTTTAAGGATGTTTGGGCCATTTTATATTTTTCAATAAAACTAAAAAACCCAAACATTTTTCTAATGATCTACCTTTTTGTTATAAATCCACTCGACACTACAAATGTGCAATCACATAAATTTTCCATAGAAATTTTCTAACCCAATGAAACCATTTTAAATTTATATAAAATAAAGTGCATTAACATAAAATAATTTCATACATCTATTCTATGAATTCAAACTTGAAATTTCATCAAGGAATAAGATGGTGTATGTAACCACCCAATGTGGGCATGGTCAAAAGCAAGAAACAAAAGGATGGAAAAAAATATTCTTACCAATATAGTTCTTACAAAAATTGGAGAAGATCCTCCTTGTTTTCTCTAACACACACACAATGCAAGGTTCAAGATCCATCATCTCCACAAGTTTAACAATCCATGAGAAATTACCATTAAATCCTCCAAATAAAGTAAGTGCACTCACAAGAAGAAAAATAGAGAAAAAGAATGAGTATGAAACAATTCCATTTTTCCTTTTCATTCCTCAAATTTTCTAAGAACCCTCTTCCATTTTACACTCAACAAGTCGTTTTAAACAACTTATTTTAAATTAGATAGTTTTCAACAGATATTTCACTAATAATTATTTTGAAAATTATCTTTAAATGGAAAACATAGCAATTTCACAAAAAATGACTAATACATTTAGAAATTTCTTTTATGAAATTTCTTTTAAATGACATAGTGATTTCACTAAAATTGACTAATGCATATAAGAATTTCCTTTAAATGACTAACATACTAATTTCCCCTATTAAATAATGCATTTATTCAAATAATTTTTTATCTCATAGAAATTTACAAATATTTTCACAACATTAAAATACACAAGGCCTTTTCATGAAGGTAGCTAAATAACTAACTTTTACTAAGTATTTAAGGTTATTCTATATGTGAACACAAAAATCTAGAGAAAAATTATTGAAGATGCATGCAAAAAAACTCCTATTCTAAACTTGGAATTACACCTTTGATATTGCAAAAGGAACAAGAAACAATGGAAGAAACAAGTAAATGACTCACCTACACTAGCCAAATAATACCATAAATGTGCTCAAAGTGATGGAACGAGAGGATTTGAGTAGAGTATTCATTGCACAATGTTATACTTCCTAATTTGGTAGCATGTACTTAAGTTTTTACTTGTGGATAATGTCTTTGAGAGATGACTTATATAGATTTTTTCAAGATAAAAGTCAATGGTTTATATTAGAGCTTAGGTTGGATGGCTAGGATTAATTAGTATGTGAGGAATGGATGAGATGGATGTAAGTGGAGGGATGAGATGAAATTGGGTGATGGACAATTGAAATTATCTTAATTTGAATGAGGAGATGAGATGCACACAAGTGGAGGCTTGAGGGGAGTGTAAGTGAATGATCAAGATTGCCCTGAATGAGTGGTCAAGATGCAAAAGTCTATCTTTTGAGGATTTTTTACTATGGTGGAGATGAATTTTTACTTATTTTTGTAAACAAAGGAAGAATGTGCATTAGCCTAATTAATTAAATAATAATTTAATTAATTAGTGATAGAAGAAGGTTAGTCCAACTAATTAAATAAACATGATTATTTAGTTTACTAGTGAGGGGAAATTAGTCTAATTAATTAAGTAAATCATATTTATTTAATTAATTGATAGATGAAAGATAAATTAATTAATTATTGAAGATGTGATGTATGCTTAGTGATGTGGTGATGGAAGCATTACAATGTTAGGTTGAAATGTGGTAGTTTATTTTAAGTGTATATATTTTGTCCCTCTTGGAAGTGGTATTAGGACTAAGAAAAGTGATATCAATTCAAAGAAAATAGTTAAAGACACTTGGTGAGGAAAAATTAGTGGTAGGATGCCCTATTCATTCAAAGGAATGGAGTTAGGAAATGGTTCAGAGATGCCCCCTTAAGTGAGCATGCAATTTTATGAAGGCCTTGGTGGTCTCTCAAAAGGACAAATAGGTCCTCAAGGATTTAAAAATAAGGAGAAATGATGAAAAAGGGGGAAAGGGAGGATGAAAAATGGAGGGCAAGGTAGAAATTTTTTATTTTCACCCTCTCAAAGAGTGAATCATAGCTATAAGCTTAGATATTTTGAGAGTGAGGTGCATTAAGTACCAATACACAAGCACTAAAGTGAGTGAGCTAGAGAGTACCAATAACGAGATGGCACTAGACCATTGATGAGTAGTGATTTTGAAATTAAAATGTTGTATTTATTTCTTATTTATACGAAGATAAGGTATGTCAGAGCACAAATGTTGTGGACCATGTTTGTCCCATGGTGCTTGTGTGACACTTTTAAGTGTTATGCCTTTTATCATGGTATTTTCACATTGAAGTATTGCTACTCTACTATGATGTGTTTGTAGGAGAAGAGGAAATATTTGCATTTTAGGGGATGCATTTCTATAGTGAGAATTATTTTCCATGATGTTTGGAATTTATACAATTACTAGATGTGTGCACCTAGAGGCATGGTGTTTGTGTCATTTTTTTTGTATTCAATATAGTTTACAAAAATGGATTCATAGGAACTAGGGTACAAATTTAGATCAGATTACAAAATTGATTAGCAAGGATCAAGCATATTAGTCAACTAGCTACTATAAGGAAGCTTTTTTTATATACTTTCCTTTGCTTACTATTTGTTTCCTTACAACTTGTACATTTTATATACAATACTATACTTAGAGTGCTTTTTTGGTTAATCCTTATTTTCTTTTTTCTTCACTTTGGAATTTTCTTTGTAGTTGTTTGGGTCCTTCCCTAAGAATTTTCTTAGATTTGGTTTGAAATACAGCCACTGGTTCACATAGATCAACTCCTCTTTTGTTAGTTCTACCTTTCCATTCTTCACTAACTTCTAGTACTTGTCTCTGGCTACTTCTACTATGATGGATACATGCATGAAAATATTATGAGTAGTGAGTCTTCTAATTAATGATAGTAGGTTTCCACAATCCATATCATAGATTTGTATTGCTTCTGGATTCAATTGTGTAAGGAGTTTTTAGCATCATGCAATTTTCTTTGAGAGCTTGATCCTCAGCAACTCTAATTGTTTAGCTTTGAAACAAATTTCCCTCCCATGAAGGGTATCGATTGATGCTAAAAACTCCTTACACAATCGAATCCAGAAGCAATACAAATCAGTGAGTCTTTTGTTAGAATCAGTAAGTGCCCTCCTCATGCCTTGGTTATTTTCACATTTTCTATCTTTCCAAAGGAACCAAAGAATTTTAGTATTTAATATTAGGTAATAGAGATTATTTCTTTTTCTTATTCCTTTAACTTCCCCCAATAAGATATCTATTTTTTTTGGCAAAGAGCACGAGGCCCATATATTAATATATATAAAAGATTACAATATAATTATATATCTATTTTGAGGGCTCTTTAATAGCCAGATAATAGACTTTGCAATACATTTTGAAGTAGAAAAGGCTCTTTTTTAGCCAAATTACAAATTTAGCCAAACAAAAAAGACTACAATAAAGGCTCTTTGGTAGCCATATTGATCAACATTTGGAGTAAGTAAAATATGTAGGAGTAACAAAACCAGACTATAAACCCAAATAGCAACATATAACAAAGTATCAAGACAACAAAAACATCACCCAAGATGACTACTCCATTTGTTCAGCTGTAATATTTTCCCCTTGACAATCATTCAAATCTCCACCAAGAACTGAGGGCACAAGATTTAGATTTGGAAAAATAGGAAACTAGTGTAGGACATTATCACTTACACAATGATAACCTGAACCCTTCTCACAATTCAAGCAGAAAAATCCTTGTCCACTTTAGCAGAAAAAAGTTCTAAATCTTGATTGAGATGGCACATTGACTGAGAAGCCAAGGATGTTCTGATAGCATGGAAGACTGCAATGAAAGCCCTACGATGCAGAAGTAATGTTGAACTACTTTCAATAGATAATTACTCTGTGACTGTGGATAAAGGATTTCATCCCCTACAATTCGCTTTCTATTACAATGCATAACTTACAAAACCAAAAAAGTTAGGAAATAATCTCTGCCATAATAACCAAAGTGTGAAATAATGGTAATTGGCCATGCTAGCCTCCGTAAATATCACCATAATGGAGGGAATTAAAACCACTAAGATATGATTTGATAGCATTGTCCCATCCACATTATGTATAATGTCATTCCTTAAATCCAATTGCCAATAACAAAAACCTACCTTTAACCCAATGTCATCGACATACTACCATGGTTACAAAGAATATTCATGCTCCACAATGGCTACAATTGTAGGATAAAGCTTAATATTAGTGTCCTTAAAATTTTCAATATCCTTTCCCTCACATCCCCAATAAGATATATATATATATATATATATATTTAGCAATTTCACCCCACCCTATTAGATCAATCAGAGATAAATTCTAGATTTCCTTAGTAAAGAAGCAATCAAAGAACATATGAGGAATATATTCATATTTCTTACATATATCACAAACACTTGCATTTCCTTTTGAATCAAAGTTTAGAATTTTTTGAAGCAGCAACATCCATTTAAATCTTTCTTTTTTAGGTTCTAGCACATTATTCCACAAGTCAGAGAAAGCCATGTTCCATAGCTTTTGGCTTAGATTTAGGTTGTAGTTTTTATTAATTTGATCTACTAAATTAGGGGATTTAGCCACAATGCTATAATTTTCTTTTGCATTTATCTTAGTTAAATTGTCATTTTCCATCCAATCAAAGTTTTGCATATTATCTCTGTTACAGTCTTTAAATATTTGAATCTTCACTTTTGGTTTTTTACTATCATAAGTTCTTTTCTGAGTTAGAAGAATATTAAACTCTTGACCGAGGAGTTCCCAAATCTTAAGGTTGTCATTGCTTATTGAATTTTTAAAGATTGAAAGACCTTTTTTGTTCCATTCTCTTGTTGAGCACCCATGTAGGAGTGCAAGAGGTTTATTATTATGATAAATATTCCACCATATGAATTTTAATTGAGATTTTATTAAGATCACTTTCAATAAGGTATTTATTCAAAATGACTTCCTTGTTGAGTTCCCGAGCCTTCCATAAGATCTTAAAAACATTAGATGCAACAAGGGATACAAGGAATTCACCAAAACCTAAACCGTAGAGAGGCAAGTTCCTCCAAGATTTGACATATTTATGAACTACATTTTTAACATTGTTTCTTACCAAAACTTTCCATGGCTCATTTCCTTTTAGGCTCTTGCAAATCCATTTCATAGCGAGTGAAATGACTTGCTTCTTTCAATCTTTCAGACCAAGACCCCTTTTTGTTTTCAATATAACACCACTCCCATTTAACAACATGTTTTTTCTTTTTTCATTTTCCATCAAACCACAAGAAATTCCTTTTTCTAAAAAAATTTCCACCTGATAGCTATTGAACATCCATACTGAAGCATAGTATATATTATAAGAAGATAGTATTTTCTGAAAAACTTGAGCTCTCCTGACAATAGATAGAAATTCCTTGTTCCATGAATCAAGCTTATTTTCAAAAATTTTTTCAACCAATCCCACATATCCTTTAGGTTGTAATTAACAACAAAGGGGATCCCCATATATCTAACAATTTTGTTGGGTTCCCCCATTGAAACTCATGTTCCCGAAACTAGTCTAGTTGAATATTTTCCCATCTTAGCATTATGGACTTCCCTTTAGAAATTTTAGCCCCGGTAGATTTGCTAAAAAAAATCATTTTCCTCATCAAGTTCTCAAAGTTATCTTTTTCTAGCTTGACAAAAATAGTTGTATCATTAATAAACTGTATATTGATCAATTCCTCTTCATTTGAGAGTGTTAGCCCTTGCATACTAGGGCTTAAAATAGGGTCTCTTAGAATGTAATGTAGAGCATCTACAACAATTATGAGCAAGGAGGGGGCAAGGGGGAATCCTTGCCTTATAGATCTTTGCAATTGGAATTCATCTGTTAATTCCTCATTTATTTTGAATTTTTTTGTTGCATCTTTCATTAATGTTTTAATCATTTTTACAAAATAATTTTGGAAAGCCAAAGGCCTCTAGTGTCATCAGAATAAAAGGCGATTCTATTCTATCATATGCTTTCTCAAAATCCAAAAGTGGCATTCCAATATTTTGATTCAAGACTTTAGCCCACTCCATTGCTTCCCAACTAGTAATCAAATTTTCCAGAATGCATCTACCTTTTATAAACCCAGTTTAGGTATTATTAATAATATTGGGGAGGATACCAGATAACTTTCGAGCAATAGTTGTAGCAAAAAATTTATATGAAACATTTAGGAGAGTTATAGGTCTCCAACTTTTCATTAATGTTTTATCCCCCCCTTTTGGGACCAGCTTGATGATGCCATGATTTATAGCTTTCCTTAGGGAACCCTTCTCAATGGCCTCTATATATACACCTATAAAAGATCTTCACTTATCCATTCTATGTTTTTTAAATTCCATAGGTAAACCATTTGCCCTAGGTGATTTATCATTGTTGAGGGAAAGAATTGTATTATTTATTTCCTCCATTATTTTTTTATTTAGAGCAACAACAAATTCTTTAGTTATCTTCTTCGAGATTACCTTCTTGCATTTATCTCTTATCTCATCCCCTTGAGAGCCATTACATTATGAGGTGAACAAATTTGTATAGAATTGGAAGAATTTGTATTTTATCTCTTATGGATCATTAATCATTCCTTCTTCATCCCAGATACAGCCTACTACTTATTTTGCTTCCGTGGTTTTTAGAATCCTAAAGAACTTAGAGCCTCTATCCCCTTGAGAAATCCAATTTATTCTTGCTCTTATTTTAAGACCTTGGTCCTTGAAGTTTTGGATTTTCCTTAGATGTCCTTTTATGGCAATCAACTCTTTATTTACTTCAATGTTCTAAGGGTCATGTTGGAGATTACCTTTAGCTTTTAGGAGATTTTTCTAGAGCTGGTTTTTTGATCTCCTAAGTTCCTTTTCTCTTTTCTCACCAATTGTTTCAAAAATTTGTTGCCAAATTTTTACATTGATATTCCACCTTTCTATGGCGGATTTATTTCTTTGGTCCCATTTATTTATCTCCTTTAGAGTGAATACAACAATATTATAGTCTTCCATCTTCAATAGACTAGATTTGATGATTTTTGTATCCCTCCTTGTATGTTTCATATTGTTGTTATCAACTACAATTTTGACCTTGATAGGGTGGTGATCTAATAAGGTCCAAGGATTGGCCTTAACCCTACTATTTGCACCTTCCACTTGGTCAAAGTGTAAGCTATCCTTTTTGGCATAGAACCTGTCTAACCAATTATAGATCCTCTTATTTCCACTTTGAGAGTTGCACCATGTGAACCATATTTCATTTTTCTTTTTTTTTTACCTTCTAAGGGATCCATCAATTTGAGACTATTTTTCATCTTATACCAAAAATATTTTTCATTCCCTTCCATTCCATGTCATTTCCTCCTATCTTTTCCTCTACATTTTCAACCATGTTAAAATCCCCCCCAAAGATCTGGGGGATCTCTTTCAAGCTACTTAACCATTCCCACAGATCACACCTAAGCCTGTATTCATTAGGTGCATAGATGGAACACATTTCAAGTTTTAAATTATCCTTTTCAATGCTTACCCATACCGCCTTGCTACAAGGAGAAATCCCATGGTCTTTTACCCACTTACTCCATTTTTTGGATAGAAGAATTTTTGTTCCACCTTTACCATTTTCATGTTTGATTGTGAAGAAGGTAGAGTCTTTCTAGATGAACTTAAGATTTGTTTCAAGAGTATATCCAATTTCCTTGATTTCTTGCAGCATCACTATAACTTTTACTTTCTCTCGTTTTAGGAATCTTCTAACATTATATTTTTTGTTAGGGGATTCCAATCCCCTGAGATTTCAAGAAATTCAATTAAGAGTCATTGACATCCATTTCTTGCAGTTCCTCCTCTACATTGCTAAATCCTTTGAAGCATTTAGGAAGGCTACCCTTTTCTGTATTCCTCCTTCGGTAAGTAGTAGATATTTATTTTGCCTCTACCTTATTTTTCTCTTCTTTTGGTTTAGCCATTCATTTACAAAGGAGCCTTTACCCTCTCCAAGTTGAGGGGAAACCACCTCTTGAGGCTCTTGTCTCTCTATGGTTTCTTTTTTGAACACCACCCCTTTATCCCCTGTTGGAATCTAACTGCTATTAAAGGCTTGCTTTACCTGGTTCATCTCAGACTTGCTTAGAATTACATCAATTTTAGGGTCCCCTTGGTAATCTTAATGGCCTAAAGATATATGTAATTTATTAGAATTTGCAACACTAGAGGTAATATCCTGCTTACCACTATCGAGGGTTTGATTATCAAGGGATTGCTCCATGGTGCCATAAGGCTACCTCGAGCAAGTCCTTGCCAATGCAAAGTCCTCTTTAGGGTTCCTGCCATTTTTATGCTCCTCTTCATGAGGGTCTAAACTTCCATTTTTAAAATATTTATTGTAATTTTCCACCTTGCTTATGTTGTCCCTTTCATTTACCAAGTCCATGATTAGAATTTTATGTTCTACATTCTGGCCTGGGGGGTTTAGAGGGGCAGATTCTGCATAATTATATCTTTCCTTATTCTCTTTTTCATTCACTCGAGTTGTCCTAGAGGGATAATCTCTCAAATCTGCTTGTTGTCCTATGCATGAGGAACCTTTTAATTCATGGAACTTACTATTGGCCTTAGATTTATTGATAATTTTATTGTTTATTGCTATATGTTGTTTTATTTTTTCTAAAACCAACTCTTATGCATTCCTTTTATGGTCGGGTGGATTAGGTTTATTATCTTTGGAAACCTTGACCATATTAACTAGTATCTCAACCTCTACCTGAGCATTTTCTTGGCTTGCTAGGGGTGAAAATGAGGGTGAATTACTAGAGATAGCCTCTGATCCACTTCAAAATTAAAGAGCCTTTCTCAGAGATTTTTTTCCTCATCAAGCGAAAAACCTAGATTAAGATTTTTCTAACACTTATTGTTCTCCTTTGGAGTTAAATTAATAATATTATCATTATTAGTCATACTTTCAACAAGGATAATAGAGTCTGATGTGGATCCCATCACCTCCCTCGGGATCTTGGCAGACCAAACCAGTCGAGGAGGTTTGCAGATTAGGGTTAGGGCTTGTTTTTACACCCTTTTTCTCTACAATTTCTCTCAAATTTTTAAAATTGGACAATTTTTCCTCACGTTCCTTTCCTTTTTGCAGAGGAAGCACACATTAATTCCACCTAGGAGCTTGATTTTAACTGATAAAATAGAATTTTCAATTTCAGCATCTACCTCCTCAAGTATTTCAATACCCAAGGTAATAGACACTAATTTTCTTGCATCCATATGGGGTTGTGTGGTTTTAGTATCTTCAATCTTGAGAACCTTCTTGAATTGAGCCACAATTCAAGGAATGAACACCTAAAGAAAGAGTGAAAGACCCTTTAGGGTAATCCATCTTGGAGGAGAGGAATAGCACCTCCTTGTTTAGCAGATTTGAGGACCATGAAATTTCCCTAATCACAAAGTTGTCGATAGACCAAAATTCTTTATTAACCACTTTTACTTGCATTTATTTGTTTTTAAATAGAATTAGGAAAAGTCATTTTCATTCTACAAAAAAATGATGGATTCCTAACTTTTTATTCCACACATTAACCAACCATTGATCAAGGTATTTTCTTGTGGGAATTTTATTGTTGTCAATGGTTGTGAAGAAAATAGCTATATTCTTTAACCTATTCTCTTCCTTGTTTAGGACAACAACCATATCTTCATTAGGAATTAAAATATATTTTTCAAGACATTTGGGAGGGAACTTATCGTTGCCGCCTACAAACTGGAATTCTTCGACGTCGATTCCATCCTCTTTGGTTATAAACTTTGTCAAATTTGGGATTGCAATTCTATCTTCCTTCACCATGATGTCCCTAAATGTCTGAGCACCATTGCTTGAAATGCCATAAACATTTAAGTTGGGACTAAGCACCCCTCTGCTCGAGGGGTCATCTAAATCATGCACCATACCATCCATTGATTACCCCGTACAACCCCAACACACAAGATAAGAGGGGAAGAAGGGTTTGCAGAGAGTATGAACAAACAACACATATCACATGATAAAATCTGAGAGCAAGCACCCAACGCATAACAAAAAATAATAGAAAAAAGATAAATAGAATAATGAAATAAACCAAGACAAAAGGAGGGAAAATATGGGGAAGAAATGAAAACCCTTGATGGCTTACAACCATCTCGAGGTGTCCTCTCCACATGCTAATGGTAGAAGGTCAACGCTCTTGTCAAGATTTGTGAAATGAACTAACCACCTCTCGTGGATCCGTTAACTCTAGCAGTTATATTGGGCATTAAGAGGTTGACCTTTTGGTGCAATGACAATCGTGGGGCCAACAATTGATATCAGAGCCAAAGGTGTCAGATTTGAATCCCCTCAGGTAACGTTGAGTGGGAGATTGTTGGCAAATGGTCAGCGCTCCCCTCGAGATTCACAACATGGACTAACCGCCTCTCGTGGATCCGTTAACTCTGGCAATTGTATTTGGCATTAACAGGTTGACCTTTTGGTGTAATGAAAACCATGGGCCAACACATGCACCCATCATCTTAGACCAATTTTTTCCCAAATTAGGACCTTTTTTGTGTCATTAGTAAGAAGATTTTTATAATGGACTGGTAATTAGAGGAGTGTCTACAAACCCTAGTGATACATGAGTGTAGGTCGATAGTGATAGAATTGATGGTCAAATTTGAGGATGCAAAGTTGGGATTGCTAGAGATAGTGGGGTTATATAATGTGGCCCACATGTGAAATATTTGAGAATATAGGCTATGTTGATAACCCTAATGAAGAGATGGAACTTAGAGTCTAACACATTAAATCTAATGGGGGAGATTATGGTGATGCTAAAGGGTGTGTGGAGGATTTTTCACATCCCAAATTAGGGGGATAGTCTACTGACGAGAAACATAATCATTATGATAAAAAAGAGACTACTAGGGAGGTAGGATAAATTATTACAAGGTTTGTGTTGGACTTCAACATGGTGGAGGAGGTTCCCCTAGTGTTGAAAACTCTTGTCAGTGGAATATTACTACATGAGAAAACTAAGTGATACTTTCAAATGAGATTGATGGATTGTATAGTTGACATGCTAGAGCATACGATGATTTTTATTTTAGGACCTATGTATTGTTATAGTTCTACAAAGACTTGCACCTAGTGGTATACAAGGGTTCTTGGAGCATCGCATCATCAACACTATTGTAGGTGTGGGTGTGGGAAGATATTAAAATATAGAAGTTAGAGGGTGTATGAGAGATATACCTAGATAGAGAGCCATATCTATGTGAGTGGTTGATGGTGAGGGGAGGTAACAATTCTATCTTGGAGATGCATGCTACTATCCCTAAGTATTGGATGATTTTTAACCACAAAACATTACCTAGAGGTTATACAATGATATGGGGGATTGGGAGGAGGAGAGAGATTACCTAGGTTATTATTGTCATTTTTTGCCTCATTGGCCCTTCATTGCCATCATTTATGTTTTTATCTAAAAACCTCATGAGTCTATGGATTTCATGTAGTGCATTTGACCAATTATTCATAACCAACCTAAGATATCCTAAATAGGTCCCCTAGGTGTCAAAAGATGAAATAATCCATAAAATTTTTGGGATGCTTCTAGTGTTCCTTGGTGATTAAATTTTGTTGGCCTTTAAAATTTTTGGGGTTTCACATGCCTTCATACCTTCCCTTTTGATCTTGACAACTCACTTAATTCCTTGGTCTAAGTGTTTCTTTTTGAAGTTTTAAAGATTCAAAGTTTTAGATCTTGCCATCCCTATTGCACTTGTCATCCCTAACATGCCTTCCCTTGAAAGTTTTATTTTCCCTTGTAAGTCCCTTTTGTTAAAGTTCCAAATTTTCCTATACCTTGATACTATTCTTTGGCATGTGGTATTTGTTATTCCTGAGCCTCAAATCTTGAAAGTTACAAAATTTATAAGTCCTTTGCATCTCTTTTACTTTTAAACTTTCTCATTGCATCCCTTGGTACCTATTCCCCTTCATCTCCACTTATTTTTCTCTTATACCATCCACTCCAAAAAATTACCATCTTGTGGAGTCAAAATTTCAACCTTTACTTTAAATTCCTACCATTTCCACCAACCCTAAAAGTCTAAAACTTTTCCAATTAATCTATATATCCTATCAAAGTCAAACTTTTGGCCACTTCCTTAACTTAGTACCAAGTCAAGCCCCATCCTAACTTCTCGATCCTGGAATATTGAAACCTCTTTATTTTTTGAGGTTATATTATTGGCCTCCCCATATCACATCTCCCTTGATATTACTTCCCTATCACCCCTGACTCCTTGATCCCGATATCATGATGCCTTTCCTTTTTGTATTTTGGGCTTGGTCTTCCCTACATGCCTATCAAACTTTCCTTGGAATTCCAAATATTGAAACTCCATTGTTTGAATTTTGAGGTTTATATCTACCCCCATGATGGCTTAGAAACATCATTAATGCATCTACAGTGCCTACCAACCACTAGATCGTATTTGATGGCACCTAGGAATCATTCTTCATGCAAGTTGGCACAGATTCAAAGAAGAAAAGTGAAACTTATCCCATACCATAATTTATTGTAGCGATTGAGGTTATTAAACCTAAGTATTCACATCTTATTCCAAGTCATCGTTCGTAGCATATTTGGTCAATCTTGGCTTGAGGAACACATTTCCATGATATTTTTTTGTATTGTAGGTGAGGATTTGAAGAGGAGAAAGAGGAATAAAAGAATGCTTGAGTTAATATAGTTGCTAAGGTTTTAGAACTTGATGCATTCACACTATGTTTCAAATAATTTAGTATGGATTTATAGATTTTTTGGACATACACACTCAAAAATCTTTACAATCATCTCACAAAGTGATAGAAATCAAAATGATGAATATTTCTTTCCTATTAAAGCTACCCTATAGATCTTGATGGTGATGTTCTCACCAACAAACATTATTTTAAATTATGGTGTTGGCCTAAGTGACCTATATAGCGCTATTATGCCATGTATCTTTAGATCATCCCACTTTCCAAGACTAGATATCTATACATTTGTAGGTTTTATTATTTGTAACTATTTTGATACAATAAGAAGAAATACAAACATAAGAGAAAATTTATTTGTAACATATTTTCTTCTCTTTTGAAGTTGTAAAAACTTGCTCAAGCCTTGTAATCAATAAAAGAAGTTATTTGTCTTCACATTTTCTCATTATTTATATCATGTTGTGCATTATTTAGCTTATAAATAGGGTTTTGTGGATCTTTTGATTCTCTTTCCATGTTGTTTGGTGTTCTTTCCTTAATGTAACAGTGGTTTTTGCCTGTTTTGAGGAGATGTAATGTATGTGTTGTTTACAGGAACTATTTGTAGATTGTATCTTTTAAACCTATTTTGAGGTCTATTGTGGCTATTTATTTCCCTCTTAGTGGCTATTTATTTCCCTTTTAGTGGCTATCAAACCCATTACCTTCACATGCTTGCAAGAACTAGCTAAAATAGAGATTTGTGTGAATTTGTAGTCTTTTATAGGTTTCATGTGTTGTTATGAACAAGGAAATAATTCAATTAATTCTTGGTACATAATCATATTTCCCTTTCAATTATTTTCCTTTCCCATTTACCTATGAGTTATTAGCATATGAGTAGGCATTAGTTTTAATGTGTTGAGTTGATCAACACCTCCACTTATGCTTAGAAATGAACAAGCTTTCTCTAGAGCTTTGATCTAAAGTTTAGCAAGGCTCCACAATTTAGAGATAATTCCCATTGTGTCTCTAAAATATTGAACTAGATTCAACAAGGGTGCAATTTCATGTGACAACTATTATGTTGAGAAAGTATGCTATATTGTTCAAAAGTGGGAGTATATCATAGAGAGATACTGACTAGATAGGGTCCTAAGACAGTTTGATCAACGATAAAATATTTTATTTTGATTGCATATGTTTTCTCATGTGTATAGGTGAATCAAATATTGGGAACCATTAGTGGATTAAAGGTTGGAAATTGATAGTTGATTGGGATTATAGTGGGGATTTTAGGACTATTGAGATGATATTGTGGATGTAGAAGTGTCAGTGGGATATGATGCATGGTGGGATCAACTAAAGCCAATGAGGCTAATGATGTTGATGGCCCAAACACTACGAGACATAATAAAAACTATGAGGAAGGAGTGGTCATGGCACTAGCCACGAAGGAGAGGAGGGGGAGTTCCAATAGTACTAGTAATGGTAGGAGAGGGAGGGATGGAGATGGGTTGTAGGAGGATATGGGGATGATGTTGGACATTAATTGGGGTGATGGATGGGGATAGGTGTAAGGATAGGACCATCCAAGCCATCAAGATAGGCAAGCCCGTTAGTTGTAAGGCTAATAGGGTTAGAAGGGATATGGAGAGACTAGGATGGGGGATAACTACCATGGATAGTGAGATTATGTGGTTATATGGAAACAAGGATAGGTTCCAAGTAGAGCATGACAACTTACAAGTAGAGCAAGATAGTTTGTAGGTGGAGAGGGATGGTTTCTTGAAAAATTTATTGGTAGTTCAAGGGGAGAGGGATGGTTACATGTGAAGATAGATGGTTTGCATTCATTGCTAGATAGAGTGTAAGTAGAGGTACAAATACTATTGTAGGAGAGGGATATGATATGAAGGTTACTTGGTCCACAAGGGATAGCCTGGGATTTGTAAATTTATAGAGCTAAATAATGGAGATGCAAAGGGCCCTATGAGAGACATAGTAATATAGGAGTCTCTTGGAGTAGCCAATTCCTATGGCATAGTGGGAACCTCTATGCTCAGATCAGTCTAGCCCACAAGCTATGGGGTCAACATCTATATTTATGTCAAGTTTTTTAGTGATGGGTCCACTTGTAAGGGGGGAAACATCATCACCATTAGGATTAGTGGGGGAAAATGTGAGCCATAGTTGAGATAGGGATGAATAGATGGATGGAATTTTAGGGGATTTCTAATGATGCATGTATGATGAAGCCATGCATCATATATACCATACATTTTAAGACTATTTTACATTCATTTTCGCATGTATACATATGGAGACCCATATTTTGGTGTGATACAGCATTTTTATTACTTATTATGGATGCAAATGAGTGTTTATAATGGATGTATGATGGAAATATGGTTATGATGTATGTTTTTTCTTTTGTATATGTATAGATTATTATGACACATGGTTTTTTGATGATAGGCATGGATGAATTATTGATAGTAAATCCCACTTTTGCATGGTGTTAAGGTGATATAATGAACATATTAATGTGATTGGAAAATAGTAAATTATGTTAGTGGATGGATGAAATGATACCAAATAGGATAATATATGGATAATGGTATGGATTTTATAATATTTGTATGGTATTGTTGGGTGTTTTTTTAAGGGAATCTAAATGGATTGAGCAATCCAAATTTGTTGCAGTGTTGGTAATTCTACCATAGGGTATAAGGAACCATGGTGATAGTGTGCTAAGTACATGAAGGATTGACAAAAATTAAAAACAACAAAATACCCCAATACACACATCATCAAGAGATATCATGATATAATGGATCATGGTGATCTTGAACAAGTATATTGTGAAACAAGAAATATAGTATGCATAAGGAGAAAATACAATAAAAAAAATCATGAAAGACAAACAAATATTATTTTTCCAATGTAAGAGAAAAGTTGTGACATTCCATGATAGTGATAGCAATGGTTGATTGGGAATAATATATCCTAATAAAGTCCTGCACTATAATGGTATGATGAGTTGAATAGTTCCAAACAAGGATTTCAATATAGTTAAAGATAAAGCTTATGTGAGTAAAGGGACATTGTTTTATTTTTTGGTTAAATGACACAAGAGTGTTTTTGTTTAGGATGTTTTATGCATGTGAAGCTTAGATATAACATTTTTTTCTTGTGAAGTTATAGGAGTTATATTATAAGAGAGTGCACATCATAATTCCAACAATATGCACACTAGAGAAAATCAAAGTGATTTTTGAAACATGAGCCAATAAATTTATCAAATTCCTTTGCAAGGTCAAAAGGAGGAAAATTTATGTGATGGAAGTATGACTAGTCAATAGTAGAGGATGGATGATGGATAAAATTTCCCCAAGTATAGATGATAGGAGTTATATTATAAGAGAGTGCACATCATAATTCCAACAATATGCACACTAGAGAAAATCAAAGTGATTTTTGAAACATAATCCAATAAATTTATCAAAGTCCTTCGCAAGGTCAAAAGGAGGAAAAGGTTAATGGATGTGATGGAAGTATGACTAGTCAATAGTAGAGGATGGATGATGGATCAAATTTCCCCAAGTATAGATGATACCCATAGATAATGGATGTTAGGTACTATGTACAATTCCTAAAATTAGGTTTTCATCATGGTACTTGTCCAAAGTTTCATAGAATGGTTTTCACCAAATGGCATTTTTCTTTTCACTTTTGTGATTTTTGATTTTTTAATATTTTTTTGACTTTTTTTTATTTTTTCATTTTTTCTAGATTTTGAATTGGTTTTTTTTTTTTTGGAAAAAGTGGCAAGCCACTATCATTTATAATATATATAATAGAAATATTACAAAACTTGGTTCAAAGAGCATACTGACAAGAAAGAACTAGGAAGAAAACCTTCGGTTGTAGCTTGATTAGAAACAAAACATTTTTACAAAATCATCCCATTTGTGGGGAACCCATAGCATAGTTTGATACTGACTTTAAAGCAAGAACCGATCAAAATTACAATCAATCGACCACCTAAAATTATCCTAAGCAAAATTGATATGTTCAGATCATTTCAAACTAAAACCTATTGTCCCAACTGCATATTTTGAATAGACTGCCATATACCCAAAACAAAAAACAAATATGACTATTTAAATTCCCCTACCACCCATATTAACTGAGTTTTCTCCTTGGCCTTCAACTAGAAGTATTTGAATTTGACTAGCGGCATGTGCTTGAGAATGTACTAAAATGTCTATATTTGGTATGAGCACATTGACCCTATTTGTTTGGTGATTTGGCATCTCGACATTCTGTTGTAGCCCTTGCAAACATTCATGTGACAATAGAAAAGAGAAAGTGTGAAATTTTCTCTTGAATTTGGTAATCTCCTCCTTATCTAAATCCAAATGATACTTTCCCAAAGCTTGCTATAGGTATGTAGACGAAACCCTAAGTAATGAGAGCTTGAAGGCCTCATAGATGTCAAGGTAACACTACTTATGATATAGATAGTGCCAGGGAAAGAACCCGCCTATGAAGCCTTCACCATGTGTTAAATCGTAACCTTGAACACTTTGCAACAGGGCATTTTCTTACAAGTATTTTGTCTTCACAAACTTGTTAGCAATAGTTTGAAGGAATTTAAATTATGAAATAATTCCATTGCATTAGACAAAAAAATGGAAAGAAGATTGGTTGGGAAGATATACGTTGCGAACTAGTGTGCAATACCTCTTCACCAATCAATGTTTTGATGCAAGTCAGGATTGTTGAACACCTTTCCTTAAATACCTGATACAAATGATCGTCCTCTATATAGTTTGAAATCAGAAGCTCCCATGGACAAACAGGTACCACCATTATGTGATTTCTCGGGTGAAACTCCGAACTATTGACAACATTTGCTCGATGTCCACTTTGTGCCATCTTTTATGCTAAGATTCAATTGTGTGAGCTTCTCTTCTAAAAGAAATATGAACCCATAGAGATCCAAAAACACCACAAACAATGCAAAGAGAAGAAATTTAGCTCCAAACTCATCACAAACAAGTTAGGTAAAATTTTCTTAGAAGTCAGATTTAAAGGCATGATACAAAATTCATTAGCTCTTCTAAATCTCAACCCTTGGGAGTAGCCAATTTATATGCTTCTAATCCATATTTAGAAATGATGGCATGGGGACCCAACAAATTTGTCTCACTTTTTCTTTCTTCTCATGGTCTTAAGTTGTATTTTTTTAGTTTTCCTTGAGGATGAAGTCACCAATCTAAAACTATTTAGTTTTGATGGGCTTTATGTAGCTATATAACAAAAAATTATAGTACATTTAAGTGATTTAGTGTATTAATCATGCATTCATAAATCATATATGGCTCATGTTTTTGTGCAACTCTTATTTTTCACTTCAATAATTGTATGCCTTAAAAAACATATAGATGGCTTAATTTTTTATATATATTTTACTCTAATGATTTTGGTATGCCTTGATCGATGATTAAGATCATTGAGATGATATTCTTCAAGGAGTTCAAACTTATTTAGGCATGCCATTTTATAGTCTTCTTCAAAATTGAAGTTGCACAAGGAAACACAAAATGATGCTAGCTTGACCAAAATTGATAAGATTGATTTGGCACCATAAATAAGGGATATGATGTGGAAACATAAGGAGTGTGAATGCTAGTTTGATAAGTGAAAATAGTGGGTTAGTTGAAGGTGTAAATCACATGCATGTTATTGATGATTTTCTTAAGGATTTTGATAATGGTTTTATTAGATTCCTCATCTTGGTTATTACCTTTTGGGTAGTATAGGGTGGGTTGCTTGTGCTTGATATGGAATTTCTCACAAAGGGATCACACTTCATGGTATTTAAGTGATTTTCCATTATCAATGATGATGGTGGAGGGAATGTTGAAATGGTAGATGAGGTGGTTAAGGATGAACTTGGCTATTTTGGTTTTGTCAATGAAAGTGAGTGGAATAAATTTTACCCACCGGTAAAGTATTTGATAGCGGTGATGATGAATTTATGGCTATTAGAGGATATGGGATTAATATTTCCAATAAGGTCAAGTCCCTATATATAAAATGGCCATGGAGTAGTGATAGGTTGTAGAGATTTTATGGAGTCTATATTAGATCCATGTGCTTCTAACAAGTTAGAAATTTCTTCACATGTTGAAATGCATTTGATTCCATGGTAGGACAATAGGCTAATATCACCCTATTTAGAGGAGATTCTTAGTTAGGATCATGCCATTTATATGAGCACCAAAAATTCCATTATGGAATTACCATGAATTCTAGTATGGACTTTAAAGTCATATTATTGAGATATCTAAGAAAAGTGTCATTGTAACTGCTAGTTATATCCTATCACTAAGGAAAGTGTAAGGAGAGGCATATTGGATGGGGAATTTATGTTTATTAGATGATAAGTTTGGTGTGATAGTTTGACCTTGGAGGTAATTATAGATGTCAATGTACCAATGAGTGTTGGGACCATTGATGTTGCAAACCATTTTGGATTCAGGGGTGTGATAAGTGGGGATGAGAAGTTATTCCATAAGGAAATGGTTCTCATGAGAATTAATAGGCATAACCAAAAGAGATAAAATGGTAGTCATTGCATCAACAACCTCATTGTCAATGTGGGGACTTGTTCAAAAGATACATCTAATAAATATCGCTTGAAACTATCCACCATACACTTAAAGGGGACAAGATTAGAATCCTTTGTCAGGAATTCATTATTGACTTGCTTAATAATTAGCTACAACTCACCAAAGACTTATAAATTTTTAATGATTCATTGTATTGTTATTTTGAGACTAGAGAGTAGTGCTTTATATTTCATAATGTTATATGTATAATAAAACCAATTAGACTATAATGTACATGGTTTAGATTATTTAGTACGAAGGATAAACTCATTAGAAAACTTTATGATTAATAGATGACTACTTGATACTAGAACCTCTACTAATTGGTTTGCAATGGATTTCCCTTTGATTCCATTTTGATTCACATGCTCAATTTCAAACTTACTAAGAAGAATAACCCATTTGGGAATACTACTTATGAGTGTTGATTTAGATAGAAATTGCTTAAGGGGATCCACTTTAACAATGAGATGGGTAGTAACATTGAATGAGATGGGTAGTAACATTGAGCATACAGTGATGGAGTTTCTAGGAGGAAAAAACTATTGTAAGGAAAGCTTTATCCATAGGGGAGTAGTTTAGTTCAATCCCTACCAATTTCCTACTAAGATAATATATGTAATTTTATTAACCTTAATCATTATGTTGTGTGAGGAGGGTTCCCAAGTCCTGTTGTGTAACTAAAATGTAAAGCAACATAAGATTTCTAGATAAAAGTGCCACTAGAATTGGTGGATTGGAAATATATTCCTTGATCTAGTCAAATGTTGCTTAGCATGATGGATCTCATTCAAATCTAACATTATTCCTAATCAAATATTAAAATGGATGACATTTATCATCTAATTGGAAAATAAAGCACCCAATGGCTTGGAGCTTACCCTATAGACTATGTAGATGCATTTTAATTTTAGTTTTTATCTTGTTTGGATACATTTCAATTCCACATCTGGAAATAATGAATCCTAGGAATTTTTATAATGTGGCTCCAAAGACACATTTCTTAGGATTCAAGTGGACCTTATATTCTCGTTTTTTTGAAATATGTGACATAGACTAGTTGGGTGATCTCCCTTATGTTTGAATTTTCTTAGGATATCATCTACATAATCTTCAACAATATCATGTAACATATCATGGGATATCACTATCATAGCTAGCTAATAAGTATCATAAACATTATTGAAGCCAAAAACCATGAATCTATAGAAAAAGGTTCTCCAAGGGGTGATAAATATTGTTTTGTGTTTGTCTTTTTGTGTGATTTTTATTTGGTTGTACCAAAAAAAGTTGTCCAAGAGGGACAACATTTTGTCACCAACTATCAAATCCACTATCATATCAATGTTGGGGAGAGGATAATCATCCTTAGAAAAATTATTTTTGAGATCTCTAAAATTAGTACATATCCTAATTCCTTTCATCTTCTTTCTTACTAAAACTATATCAAATTCCCACTCTAGATAGTCAATCAATTGAATGAATATGAAATATAAGAGCATTTAAAGTTCTTTGATTACTAGGAGGGCCACTTAAGAGTGCATTTTTTTTTTATCTTTTTACATATTGTTCATAAAACAAGGTGATGGATGACCAAGGATGGGTCCAAGCCATGCATATTAGCATATGAAGATGCAAATATGTCAAGATAGTCTCTAAGTACTACAAAAATGTCTTGTAGCTAGTTGTTTAAATTTAGGTTGTACCTTTGCACCAAGATTAATGCCATAAATCCTACATGAAGGAGAGGTGACCCATCTCAGAGAGGTGCAAGGGATAATGGAAGATGAAGCTCACTACCAACTAATATGTATATATGAGGCGTTGATTCAGATGATTCCTTAGGATTAGAATGATCTACTTTCTCCCTAAAGATGCGTATTAACTTAACAATATCTTGAAGCCCCTTTTGTGATCCCCTAAGGGCATGTGGTCAAACAATTGCATGAATTAAAAGGTAGCTTCATCATTTTGGAAAGTATCCAAGATAAGAGGATCTCATTGGTCATAATAAATGATGTTTGGATATTGTAAGTCAAAAAGGTGGATAGTAAGGATGGTGTTCTCATGGAATAGATTCAAGGTGGCAAGTTCTTTGAAATCACTAGGGATAATATCTACTTTGTTGTCATCAAGGTCAATAAAGTTGTCCACCGTAGTATTAGGAAATTCAACAAGAGCATCATAATACTCATCATAGGCACCAAAGCCTAGGCTAATAGTGTCATAATTTTCTAGAAGATATATAGGATGAAGGAGGCCTTGCTCATGGAGGCTAAGAATTTTTCTGCTATAGTTCATGTTGTGGCACATTCTCAATGGGATAGGATAATATTTTTCTATAAATTAGGTATCATACTCATCGTCTTTATAGAGCCATGTAGAATCAAATCCTTTTATCTTCATCCTCAAGGTAACCATTCTAAATAAAGGTAGTGGGCCCCAATTGTAGCATGAGAAAGGGGTATTGGAATTTAGGCCTAAGTCAACCAAAGGAGCAGGGATAGATGGGTAATTTTATAATGTGAAGGGACTCATTGATTTGATATTCACCCCACATGTAATCAAGGATTTCGAATTTGGACTTTAGGGATTTTTGGGGGGGTGGAGTGGAAGAGGTAGAAGGTGTTGAACACCTAAAATATTGAGGGGGGGTGAATCAGTATTCTTTTAAACCATTCAAACATTTAAATATCCAATCCACTTAGCAAATTTAATTGCAATTAATGAAATCAAGCATAAAATTGTTGGCAGATGGTCAGTTCTTCCCTCGGGATTCGTGACATAGACTAACTGCCTCCCATGGATCTGTTAACTTTGGCAGTTGTATCAGGCATTAAAAGGTCAATCTTTTGGTGCAATGACAACTGTGGGCCAACAATTGGTATCAAAGCCAAAGGTGTTGGGTTCAAATCCCATCAGGTAACGCTGAGGGGGATTTTGTTAGCAGATGGTCAGCACTCCCCTCGGGATTCGTAACATGGACTAACCTCCTCATGTGGATCCCTTAACTCTGGCAGTTGTATTGGGCATTAAAAGGTTGATATTTTGGTGCAACGACAACTGTGGGCTAACAGAAACATCAACAACATCACATAACACATGAACACTAGGATTTTTATGTGGAAAACCAAAAATGGGAAAACTATGGTGAGGATTAGCTCACAATATATTATAATCGATTATAGTATATTTACAAAAGTGCTAATTACAGGTGAACTCACTGTCCAAGTGGACTCATTTCCCACTAAGAAAAAAAGATAGAAGAGAGATTGTGGCTCACAACCTAGTTTGAACTGTTATAATTATATCTATCATATGCATGAATTACAATCCCAATGAAGCTCAATAAACTGACTTTACACACTTCATCTGATTCTGATACAACACTCTACTTTCCTCTGCATTTTCATCACTTGAATCTTCAACTCAACATTCAAAACTTAAATTCACACTTCTCTGATAATATTCACACATTTTGCATCACATACATGTCTCTCATATATTATCATCTTCAAAACACCGAAAAATATCTAACATATGTGTTTGGAAAAAATCGAGGATCAATATTGGGGTAAACTATCCTTGTAATTTTATCAAATTGGTTTAATATACTTGAATCAATCCTTGGGAATTTCATGTTGAATTCCTCAGTTTTTTCCTAAATATCAATCTGGGGATCGTAAGCTTATGAAAGGAATTATGGTTATATACCGAAGGGGTGAAAGTAGCAAGTTGAGTGGGGATGAAATGCAAAACAATCAAATGTAAACGCTTTGAAAGAATAATAGAAAAGAACACTCTTAAATTGTACTCCTAAAGCAAACCTTTTGAAACCATCAAATGTTTTAAATTAACAACTCAAATAAAATCCTTTAATGTATATAAGATATGGCTATATCCAATTTAGCTTTGATTAAACATTACTGGTTCTATTTAAGATTAAAAGACTTGAATTTGCAACAATTTGCATTGACAAAATTCTAGCGATAGGAACTGTCACTTCCTAGTGACATGAGCTCTATGTAGGCAACAAGAACTTTGTGTAGGTGGCAAGAACTCTGTGCAAGCGACATGAAATGCAATCTTCCAAAACTGTATGAATTTCTACAACTACGGTCTTATGAAATAAATAATTTAAAACCAAACTAAAAACATGTAATCACAAAATTACTCACGCATTTTAATAAATAAAAGAAACCACAATATTAAAATAAAATACATAATATAAAAATTAACATCACCACCATTTCAAGAGAGTGGGACCTCCTCTCTTTCCATGGGTTGACAAAATACTTTACTGTAAACTCTTTAAGACTTCAAACCAGTTGTTGTATAATTTCTTTTCTAAAAAATATTACATCTCTCTCTCACGCCATTTCTTATGTATTATATAAGAAATGAGGCATTTACTAAATGACATAATTCTTCCCTATAATCTCTCCACAAAATTAGATCTCAAATGAGAGAATCATGGAGAGAATCATGTAACTAAGATATTCTTAACATGGCATGTTTGTTTGGTAACAAAATAACCAATATATCAAATTGGTTTTAACATAATAATAATATGGACATTTATTTTTTGTCTCATGTCCATAATAATAGGGAGCACCAAAGTTGTTTATGGCCAACAAATATTACATTTAGTTTATGGCCATTACAATATAATAATTTGTTATAACAAAAGATTAAAATATATCTTATCACATATAGTGAAAAGTGCTTGCTTATTTTTTAACATAATGGTAGCAAATATTAGTAAATATAATCTAATATTTATTATTCACATATTTTATCTAAAAAATAAACTAAATATTACTTATATATATATATTTAATCATATGCAACATAAAGGTGGTAAAATAATATAATATGGTGTGGAAATGGAATATAAAAATGGTTATGAAGGCATATGAAAAAGACTAAAATATGGCATAAAATGGAATGTGAATGGATCTCATCATTACCCCCAACTTAACATATTGCACGTACAATCTTTATTTCTAAAAGGTTTTGATTTGAATTGGTAGCCTTTAGAACTATGACTTGTGCCTTCTTCACCCTTGACTATTATAGCTCATGGTTAATCACATTTTCTCTTGATTTTTATCAGCCCCTCTTCATAAGAATTTTTCATGGATTTGCTTTATTTTTCAACTTAAGTTTTTTTTCTTTTCATTTTCAATATTCATACCTTCCTTCGAATTTTTATGTTTTCCATCATTTTTTCTTTTTTCTTTTTTCTTTTTGAAATGTTATATATAGGAGGTATAATAAAAATTTATCTCCATATTCATGAGCTATATGAAATGGGTGAAATGATAGACAATATGAATGATTATGAAGGGTGAAAATAATGGATACTATGATGGGATACTTAAGGATAATGATGGGTGAAAAGATAGGTAATAAGGATGATGAACCTCCCCCCAACTTAAACGGTTGACCGTCCTCAAGAAACAAGGAGAGGGTTGGTGTGAATGTTACTTTATATGATTAATATAATAAGAAATATTAATAAATTTAAGAGATAAAACAAGGAAAAATAAAATTGTCTGTTTTACCAACTTGCTTGGCCATTTATGCCAAGTTCTGGTAGCCAAAGTATCTCAGTAACTGTGAATCTCCAAGATGGAACCAAAAACTGCAACTGTGAATGTGCAACAAGGAAGGAACCAAAAACTATGATAACAATGACATCCACACCACACATGAAAGATCTGCATTAGAATGAAGCATTATGGAACACATTGATGACAACAAATTCTCTCTATATTTTTGTTAACATCTCAACTGAATGTGTAACTTGTTGAAAATGGAGGTAATTATGTAGCTTTAAAACTTGTAAAACTATGAGATTGTAGATCTAATTAAGTGTTCTTTGTTACAAATTCTTTTTGTATGATTATCTATTTAGATCAATTTTACCAATTGTAGAAATAGGTAGAAGATTGTAGAAGAATGAGACAAGAAGATAGAAGTGACACAACATATACGTGGAGAAGCCCTTTCGAGAAAAAACTCCACTACTAGAATCAATAGTGCTTGTATTATTTAACATTAGAATAAGATTACAATAACACTATATCAATCCTTCGCTTGATATGCTTATTTTTCCTTCAATAATTCTTCTTCACAACCTACAATAAACTCTAATAAAACTCTTTTCAACTTGTTGCAATCAATAGACAATTATGAGCATTGTAAACTCCAAAGAGTTGTCAATTACAAGAGCACAAAGCTCCTCTAAAAAACCTACGCCTATTTTGTGAAAGTAGAGTTTCATCTTGTAACATGAAGTCAAAACCAATGTCTCCTCAATTTAGGTGCCCCAAACTAGACTCCTAATTGATCATTGGTCAAGAAAATATCTTCCAAGCTTATCCTCAAAGTTGGCAGCCAAGAATGGGCCCACTTAACTCAGCCTTGTAAATATCTTCTCATGCAAAAGGTGTTAACTCCAAGATTCCCACTTGGGTGCCCAAGGTGTGTCCAATTCAATCTTTGTTAACTAAAACATCTCTCCATCAATTCATACAAATATTATGCATGATTGATCATCCCCACTTAACTGAATGTGTCCACCTATTATCCGTCATGCAACTCAAGTCATAAAGTCAACTAGCATTTAACTGAAACTAACTACATACAACTGAAGATAACTGAACCATAACTGAATTGAACTGAATTGAACTAAATTGAACTCCACTCATGTAAATATCAATCCCTAACTTGTACAATCTTTACATGCATTACTGAAGTGTTATCTATTCTCCAAATAGTTAACTTAAGCAAAGGTGGGTTCCACCTTCCATGTGGGCACCCCATGTGCTACTATTTTTTAGGAGCTCTTCATGGGCATCCCCACATGTTCCTATCATTTAGGAATAATTAAAAATCTCAATTTACATGTTCATTTCATTCAAATTAAATCTATTTCTAATCCTAGTGTTGGGGAACACTTTCCAAGGACTGAGGAGATACATGAATTATGTTTTAGGATTGCAATTAAATGACATCCTATTCCCAATATTTTCCTACTTGACATTATACATTGCAATTATTCTAAACAAGGAATCATTTTATAAATCAAGTACAAGACTCAAGGTCAATGGCCTTCTTGCACCAAGAGAAATTATTTGTAGGAACTAGTTTCGTAAGATAATCTACAACATTGATCAAAGTGTCAACTTTCTCAATCAATACCTTCCCACTCTCAACCATTTCTCGCACAAAGTGATACTAGACATCAACATGCTTAGTAAAAGAAAGATACATATGATTTTTGGCTAAACAAATAGCACTCTGACTATTGCATTCAAGTTTAATTTCCTTGCAATTAAAACCAATACCTTTCCCAAGTCTTTGTAACCAAATTGCCTCTTTAGAGGCATGCGTAGCAGCCATGTACTATGCTTATGTGGTGGAAAAAGAAACCATGGGCTGCCTCTTACTCATCCAACTAACCACAACTCCAAACAAAGTAAACACATAGCCACTTGTCGACCTCTGACTTTCCAGGTCTCCTGCCTAATTTGAATCAACAAAACCTTGTATGTCAACTGATCTATGCATAATATCAATATCATTAGCACCATGATAAACCAAACAGTAATCAAAAGTACCTCGTAAATATATAAACACCCTTTTAACATAAGTCCAATGTTCTTTACCAAGGTTAGACATAAACCTACTTAGAACTCCCATTGCTTGGGCTATATCTGGTCTTGTATAGACCATTGCATACATCAAACTACCAACTGCACTAGCATATGGAATTTCAGACATTTCCTCATAATCAAAATTAGATTTAGGACTCATGTCTAAACTTAACTTTGTGCCAACTGGTAAAGGAATATTAATTGGTTTACTATTCTACATGTTAAATCATTTCAAAATAGTATCAACATAGTTTCTTTGACTTAAGCAAAGATTTTTGTTACCTCTATCTTCGTTGATCTCCATGCCAAGGATATATTTTGCAGCCCCTAGATCTTTCATCTCAAATGTGCTAGAGAGTTGTGCTTTCAATTCTTTGATCATTATCTTATTGTTACCAATAAACAACATCTCATCAACATACAAGATAATAATTAAAATCTGATCATCAATAGATTTTATGTAAACACAGTGATCTTCCTCACTCCTAACATAACCAATTTTCAATGCAAAAGCATCAAACTTCTGGTACCACATTCTCGATGATTGTTTCAATCCATATAAATATCTCTTTAACCTGTAAACCAATTCTTATTTTCCTTTTACAACAAAACATCAGGTTGCTTCATATAAATCTCCTCATCAAGATTCCCATGCAAAAAAGTAGTTTTCACATCCATTTGCTCTATCTCAAAATTATAAGCAGCAACAATAGACAAAAAGAATCTAATAAAAGTTAATTTAGCAACATGAGAGAATATTTCATTAAATTCAACTCCCTCTCTCTGGGAGTAGCCCTTGGCTACTAATCTAACCTTGTACCTTTCAAGATTACCATTTGCTCCAATTTTCTTTTTAAAGATCCATTTACAACCAATGGCCTTCCTTTGGGAAAACTCTCAAGATCCCATGTGTCACAAGTATCCAAGGAATCCATTTTCTCATGCATAACTTGTGTCCAAAGCTTGTTCTCATCTAAAGACAAAGCTTCCCTGTAAGAACTAGGTTCACCATTAGTACTCATCAAAGCAAACATACAACAAAAATCAGGTGGGCTATACCTATCAATAGGATTTCATTGTCTTGTGGATCTTCTCCAAGGGGTTTCTTCTTATTCCTCAATATCCTCATCATGAGAATCTATCTCAAAATAACTCTATGAGCTCTCCTCATGTAATCCATCCAATTGTTCTTCAACATGTGCATCTTCTTGCTTCTCAGTATTTATCTCAAAATGCACTGTTCGAGAAGTATCCTCCTTTGGTTGTTCTCCCGAATAAGCTCTAAATTCCCTGAAAATCACATCTCTAGATAAAGTAATTTTTTGGGTTAGAGGATTCCAAAGCTTGTAACCTTTTACATTTTCACCATAACCTATGAATATGCATTTCTATGCTTTTGGATCCAACTTAGATCACTTTTCATTAGGCACATGAACAAAAACCTCACAACCAAAGATCCTTAAATGTGCAACACTAGGTTTCCTACCTAACCACATTTCATAAGGATTTTTATCTTCAATAGATGAACTATGGGATCTATTGATTAAATAACAAGAAGTACTTACAACCTCAACCCAAAGGCACCGATCTAGCTTAGCACTACTTAACATACTCCTAGCTCTTTCCATTAAGGTTCGGTTTATCCTTTTTACTACTCCATTTTGTTGACATGTATATGGAGTAGTTTTTTGTCTCACAATTCCTGCATGCTTACAATAATCATCAAATTCCCTAGAACAATATTCGCCACCATTATCTGATCTCAACACTTTTATCTTATGATCTGATTGTTTCTCAACCAAAGCATTAAATTCTTTAAACTTATTAAACACATAAGATTTGTTATGCATAAAATAGATCCAAGTGTATCTTGAGACATCATCAATAAATGTGACATAATATCTAGATTTTCCAATAGAGTCAATATCCACAGGATCCATTACATATGAATAAATAATCTCTAATAATCTTTTATCTTTATTTGTTCCATTAGGAAATGAAGATCTAGATTTCTTTCCAAACACACAATGCTCACAAAAATCATTTTTTCCAATATTATGATCAGGAATGTCGTCAACCAATTTCTTGTTAAGAATTGTCCTAAGACCTTTTTCACCAATGTGGCCCAATCTATGGTGCCACTACATGTATTTTCAACTTTAGTTACATTGGCTAATTTATTCAAATTGGAGGTATTAAGCTTAAACAAAGTCCTAATATGAGATTCTTTAGAAACCACTATATTCCCTTTCACCAATCTGCAACCACCTTTATCAAATGTCACATGCATTCTAGAATCATTAAACTTAGATACAAAAAGTAGATTTCTAGCAAGTCTTGGAATATGTAAAACATCATTAAGGGTCTTAACCCTACCATCACTAAAACACAACTTTACCTCTCCTTTTCCCACAACCTTTTTTGTGCTATTATCTCCAAAGAAGATATTCCCTCCATCATATGTAGTATACTTAGTGAACAACTCCTTGTTAGGAGTCTTATGATAGGAGCAACCTGAATCAATAAGCCAAGAGTTATCACAAACACTATTAGATGAAATGACCAATGCATCATTACTATCATCCGAGGATTTCTTTGTAGAAGCATCAAAACTCTTTTTTCTTGTTCTTACAATCCTTCTTTACATGTCCAAGTTTCCCACAATTCCAACACTTTACCTTACTCTTACCAGGGGTTTTAGATTGTCCTTTGGACTTACCCTTTCCTTTCTTGTCTCCCTTAGGTTCCCTTTCCTTAGGCATACCTCTTACAAAAAAGGCATCTTGGGAACCAATTTTAAACTTTCTCCTCATCTCCTCTGATAGGAGAGTAGGAATTATATTGTCCATTTTAGGATCTGCACCACTACCATTGATAGCAACAATTAGATTTTCCCAAGACGCTAGTAAAGAACAAAGTAACAAAATACATTTATCTTCATCTTCTAGCTTTACATCTACAAATGCTAACTGAATTATAATCAAATTAAAAGCATTTAAATGATGTGCAACAAAATCATCATCTTTCATCTTTAAAGAATACAACTGTCTTTTCAGATACAACTTATTAGTAAGACTTTTGGTTTGATAGATATGACCTATCCTCTTCCACAGTTTATATGTAGTAGTTTCATCTGAAACATTCAAGAGAACAACATCAACAAGACATAATATTATGGTCCCTCTTTCCTTCTTATCAAGCTTAGCCCAATCCTGATCTGACATCGTTGTAGGTGATTTTGTCTCATTACAAATAGCTAACCATTGATCTCTCTCTTCAATGAGATCCTCCATTTTTAGTTTCCACATCTCATAACTAGATCCATTGAATCTTTCAATATCTAAACAAAAATAAGAACTCATTATATAACACACTTCTTTTACAAATCAACAATAACACAATAGTAAAAGCTCCCACTACAGCCAAAAAACTTCAAACTTTTAAGAGAAAGGTGTCCCAAACTCTATCGAACTGTTAGATCTGATATTAAATGTTCAAAATGGAGGTAATTATGTAGCTTTAAAACTTGTAAAACCATGATATTGTAGATATTATTAATTGTTCTTTGTTACAAATTCTTTTTGTATGATTATCTATTTAGATCAATTTTACCAATTGTAGAAATAGACAAAAGATTGTAGAAGAATGAGACAAGAAGATAGAAGTGACACAACATATACATGGAGAAACCATTTCGGGAAAAAAATCCACTACTAGAATCAATAGTGCTTGTATTATTTAACCTTAGAATAAGATTACAATAACATTGTATCAATACTTTGCTTGATATGCTTCTTTTGCCTTCAACAATTATTCTTCACAACCTGCAATAAACTATGATAAAACTCTCTTCAACTTGCTACAATTAATAGGAAATTATGAGCATTGTAAACTCCAAAGAGTTGTTAATTACAAGAGCACAAAGATCCTCTCAAAAACCTACACCTATTTTGTGCAAATAGAGTTCCATCTTGTAACATGAAGTCAAAACCAATGTCTCCTCAATTTAGGTGCCCCAAACTGAACTCCTAACTGATCGTTGGTCAAGAAAATATCTTTCAAGCTTCTCCTCAAAGTTGGGGCCCAATAATGGGCCCACTTAATTCAGCCTTGTTAATATATTCTCATGCAAAAGGTGTTAACTCCAAGATGCCCACTTGGGCACCCAAGGTGGGTCCAAGTCAATCTTTGTTAATTGAAACATATCTCTCCATCAATTCATACAAACATTATGCATGATTGATCATCTCCACTTAATTGAATGTGTCTAGCTATTATCTATCATGCAAATCAAGTCAACTAAAGTCAACTAGCATTTAACTGAAACTAACTAAATGCAATTGAAGATAACTAAACCATAACTGAACTAAACTAAACTAAATTGAACTGAACTGAATTGAACTGAAGTAAACTAAACTGATACTAAACTGAACTGAACTGAACTGAACTGAACTGAACTGAACTGAGTTGAACTAAACTGAATTGAACTGAATTGAATTGATCTAAACTAAATTGAACTCTACTCATGTAAATATCAATCCCTAACTTGTAGGATCTTTACATGCATTACGAAAGTGTTATCTATTCTCCAAATAGTTAACTTAAGCAAAGATGGGTTCCACCTTCCATGTGGGTGCTCCATGTGCTCCTATTTTGTAGGAGCTCTTCCTGGGCATCCCCACATGTTCCTATCATTTAGGAATAATTACAAATGTAAATTTACATGTTCATTTCATTCAAATTTAATCTCTTTATAATCCTAGTGTTGGGGAACATATTCTCATGACCAAGCATATCAAGTATAGTAGTGTTAAATCTGTACATCATCCATTTAATAACTCCACTATTATGAATGATTTATTATTAGAAAATGGAGGGTAGAGTTATTAATATGAATAAATACTTGATAATAATAAAATGGATGATGAGATGTTGAGATGAAAAGTGGGGGAGATGGCGCGCGCAAGTGCAGTCTGTGGATGCGCTAGGGCATCCGCGCCCTAGCCTAGTGTTTCCTGCATCTCTGGTGGCTGCGTGGGTGGGGTCTCTGTGTGGTGCGGGTTGGGGCCAGGGGTGGCTCAGTTTCTGCTTCCTTTTCTGTGTGTGGGTGCCTGGTCCGTGTGTGTTTTTGGTGCAACTGGTTGGGGTTTGGTGCAGGTGCTAGCCTTTCCTTTGACAGTGTTTCCTTTCTCCTTGGGTTTCTTTGTTGTTCTCTTTGCTGGCTGGGGAGGCTCCATTTGTTTTGCTGGTGTTGGGTATTGTATTATTGTTATTTTATCTTGCTTGCTTTGTGGGGGTGGCTGTGAGGCAAACTGGTTTTGTCTTGGGACTTCTTGGCTGGAGTTTCTTCGGTGTAGGGTTTGAATGGCAAGGAATGCATCTATTAGAGAGGCGAAGGGGGATGTTTCCATGACAGACACTAGTGATGGGGCTTCGTCTGGAAAGGGTTTGACAAAATCCAGTACCTTTAAAATGCATAAGATAAATGGATGTCTGGAAAGAGCTAAAGTTCGGCCCGTGTTGGTGATTCAATTGGAGGCGGTAGCTGAAGATCTAGATTACTACAGTAAGCATGTTTTGATTTGTAAATTTATGGGGATGAGGGTTTCTCTCTCTTTCTTGGACACTTGGATCCGCAAGACATGGTCTCCGGAGGGCGACTTTGATATTCTATTGGCTGTGAACAATTTCTTTTTGGTAGATTTCTCGTGCATTTCAAATCGAAATAGGGCATTTGAAGGGGGGCCTTATTTTTATAACCAGGTAGGTCTCTTCATAAAACCATGGCATGCAGGCTTTAATTCGGCGGAAGAGTTGCCTTCTAGGGTCCCGGTTTGGGTTTGCCTTCCTCAATTGCCATTGGAATGTTGGAGATCTGATATTTTACAATCGATTGCTTTATTGTTGGGTAAGCCTATTGGTCCTCAACATACTTTGGATAAAAGGATCTTTTCTTATGCAAGGGTTTGTGTTGAGATTGATCTGGGCCAGCCTCTGCCTAATTCTATTGAGTTGACCGTTGGCTCTAATTCCTGGACTCGGCCATTGGACTATGAAATGTTGCCTTTTTGATGCCGTTTATGTCATGAATGTGGGCATTTGCTGCGGAGGTGTCCTCAGGCTTTTGGTGCAGGAGGGGTAAATAATGTGGGTACCCAATCCAATCCAAGGGGGGATAAGGGTAAGGATCCCGTGCAGGGATGGGTTGCGGACAATGATGGTTTTGTTCCTGTTAAACCTCGCAATAGTGGACGGGGTCAAAAGAGACCTTTTGAGGAAAGGCAGGATGGGGAGACGTTCAATAGATTTGAGGCTTTGGATGAGTTAGTTCAGGAGGAAGGTTTTGCAGCTGACATGCAGGTGGTGGATGGCTCTAAGGAGTTGGTTGAGGTACAACCTTTAGTGATCCCTGGATCGGATCTGCCTGGCAACCAGGATCCTCAGATGGTTTCTATACTTTCTCCTTCCGCTCCGGCTCTTGGTGTGGAGGGTGGGGTGATTGTTGACTCTGGTGGCCCCTCTAGTGTTGGTAAGGCTTGCTCAGAGGTTCGGGATAGCCTTGACTTAGGTAATACTAAATCTTCTTCCTCTATTCTAGGTGTGCAACAAAAATCTTTTAAGAAAGGAATTCTTGAGAAACCAGTTAAGGTTGGTCGCAAAAAGGACCAAGAAAAGGTGAAGTTGGCTGGAGAGACTTTGGTTGAGGCTGGTTCAGTGAAGACTATTGATGCTCACTTCTCCCAACCCCAATGATGATAGTTCTTTCTTGGAATGTGAGGGGTATGAATAGCATCCCTTGACAAAAGGCTATTCGAGATCTGGTTCATATTCATTCTCCTGATATGGTTTTCTTGCAGGAAACTAAGCTATCAGTGGATAGTATGTTATGTGTGGCTTCGAAGATTTGGGGTCATGGTCAATGTCAATGTGTGGGTGCTTTTGGTAATTCTGGGGGAGTGGCTTGTTTTTGGGATCCTTGAAAGGTTAGCTCAATTTGGTGGTTCTCTTGCAGGAGTTCAATCTCTTGTGTTGCTTCTCACTTAGAGTTAGGGGAGAAAGTTCTTTTCTCTAATGTATATGCTCCGATTGATTTTCATGGTAAAGCTCAGTTGTGGGATCATGTTAGATATGTGAGATCTTTGGACCCTTATCTTCCTTGGATCCTGGCTGGGGATTTTGATGCTGTCATTTCTTTAGAGGAGAAGAGAGGAGGTAGTGCTCGTTTGGAACCTTCCTCTGGGCTCTTGCAGGATAATATGGCTCTGTTGAGGTTGGTTGATGTCAATCCAACTAATGGAGTCTTCACATGGAATAATAGGAGGACTGGAGATGCTGCTATTTCCGAAAGACTAGATAGATTTTTGGTGTCCAGTTTTTGGATGGGGGACAGGTGGTTGATTGGTTCTTAAATATTGGATGGAAGAGGTTCTGACCATTGGCCAATTAAGCTTGCAATTGAAATACCTCAGCGATGTGCCAGACAGACTTTCAAGTTCCAACTCATGTGGCTCTGCGATGAATCTCTTCATGATTTGATTTTTGGCTGGTGGGATCTTGGGAAGCCAGCTTATGGCACTGCTATGTACTCATTTTCTAAGAGGTTACAGTATGTCAAATACAAGTTGAAAAGATGGAATAGGAAACATTTTGGTAATGTGTTTCATGAAAAACAAAAGGCTCAGAATAAATTGGACTTAATCACTAGGTAGATTCGGGATTATGGCCTAACTGAAGAGTTGAGTTTGCAAGAGATTGCTACAACAAAAGAGGTAGAGGAATGGGAGTTACGTGAAGAGACTTTTTGGAAACAGAAGTCCCGTATTGAATGGCTTCAGGCTGGTGATAGAAATACTTCTTTTTTTCACAACTCTATCAAAGATTGGAGGCAAGGTAATGTTCTTTCTTCTCTCTTGTTGCCTGATGGGGAGATTCTATCCTCTTCCGCTTCTATTTCTACAGAATGCATTCGGTTTTTCTCTTCATTATTCTCTGAAGATTCCCCTCCTGCGGAGGAGGATGAAGCTAGGATTCTGAATTGTATCCAACGGATAGTGTCTAATGAAATGAATGAATCGATGCTCTCTCCTATTACCTTGTCGGAGCTTGAGAAGGTTGTGTTCCAGATGAAGAAAGGTAAAGCACCCGGACCTAATGGATTCCCTGTTGAATTCTTTTAAGAGTTTTGGGAGGTGGTTAAGTTGGACCTCTTAGAGGTTGTTAAGGAATCCCTCATGAATAAGCAAATGTTGAAGTCTCTGAATGCAACTTTTTTAGTTCTTATTCCAAAGAAAGTGGGGGCTAATTCTTTGGATCTTTTTCGACCTATTGTGTTATGCAATGTTGTGTATAAGATTATTACTAAGTTGATTGCTGAAAGGCTGAAACCTTGGCTTGGTGGATTAATCGCTGAGGAGTAGGGGGTTTTGTTGCTGACAGACAGATCATGGATGGGGTTGTGATTGCTGCTGAGACCATCCATTCTATGGAATCCTCAAAATAAAAATCTATGTTTATCAAGCTAGACATGGCTAAAGCATATGATCGTGTCAAATGGAACTTTTTGTTTAAGATTCTTGGAGCTTTTGGTTTTGCTAGTGGTTGGATTGACTGGGTCAAGAGTTGTGTTACTTCCTCCTCCTTCTCCGTGCTTATCAATGGTGAGCCCACTGAGTTGTTTCGTGCTTCTAGAGGCCTCAGACAAGGAGATCCTTTGTCCCCCTACTTATTCATCCTACTCGCGGAAGGATTGGGAAGGCTTATTCGTGCTCAAGTAACTGGCAGATTGATTCAGGGTTGGTACTAGGGAAATGATATTCCTCCTCAGTCCCATCTCCAGTTTTTCAATGATACTGCCTTCATGGGAAGGGCGAAGGTGGATGAGGCTTTCAACTAGCGCAGTGTTTTGGACAGCTATTTGGCAGCCTCTGGGAAACACATTAATTAGGGGAAGTCCTTCATCTACTTCTTCCATACTCCTAAGATTATCCAAAGGAGAATAGCAGGTATTCTTTGTTTTCAGATCGGTTCGCTTCCTTTTCTTTATCTTGGAATCCCGCTTTCCATTCGTTCTATCCCTAAAAGGTTTTGGCAAGAGACTCTAGACAAGTTTCAAGGATTGGTTAGTCATTGGACTTGCAGGTGGCTTTCTTTAGCTGGAAGAGTGACTCTTCTAAGGTCGGTGGTCCAGGATCTCCCTCTTTATAGGTGCTTTGTTCTTTCCGCTCCTTCAATTTTTATTAAAGATTTTGAGAGACTGTCTCGACAGTTTCTGTGGTCTGGAAACCTTCTTCATAGAAAGTGGAACTTGGTGAAATGGGATGTTGTCTGTAGGCCGAAGCAGGAGCGGGGTCTTGGGCTACGACGGACTGGTTTGAATGGGCAGGCCTTGGCTACCAAGCTATATTGGTGTTGGTGTTCACAACAACATATGTTGTGGGCTAAAATTCTTACCCTCAAATACTTGGGTGCAGTGGAAAGCATGGAGGTTGCTAAATTTAGTATGGAAGGGAAAGGTTCTATGATCTGGAGTACTCTCAAATGGGGTGCTCAGCTTTTTAAACAAGGCATTTTTTGGATTTGTAACGGGGGTCGGGAAGCCCTCTTCTGGCATGATTCCTGGGATGGTCACCCCCCTCTTTTGTCATCTCATCCCCATCTTCAAGACTTGTGCCATATTTTTGAAGAGGCGGTTTGGTGTCATGTGGCAGACTTCAAATCTCAACAATCTTTGAGTTAGAGTACTGTGTCCAAGTGGAAGGACCCTTTGGTTTGGCCTCCAGGGGGTGTGACGGAGGATCGCCAAGAGCTTGCTAAGATTCTTTCGGATCGCGCTTGCAATTCTCTTCATGGGAGTGATGTGCTTGCTTGGGGCCCTAATTTGTGAGGAAAATTTTCGGTTGCCTCCGGTTATCAGGCTTTGGATAAACAAGTCTTTGGGAGCTCTGAGGTTTCTTGGTGGAAGCATGTCTAGAATAAATTTGCTTGGCCTAAGTGTAATTTTTTCTCTTGGCTTGTTGTCCAAGGTAAGTTTCTTACTTGGGACAATCTTTGGAAGTGGGGGTTCCAGGGCCCCTCCATGTGTGTTATGTGTGGTCAACATGATGAATGCTTCTCGCACCTCTTTTTTCAATGTTCATTTGTCAAGGCTATCTGGCATCACTGGTGGAACCTCTGGCGCTTACCGTGTTGCCATGTTTCTGCTTTGGATGATTTTTGGAGGAGGCAGGGGTCATCTCCTTCCAAAACCTCTTTTCTTAAAATTTCTTGGAGCATTGGCCCTAGTTTGATTGTTTGGCAAGTTTGGTTGGAGCGTAATAGACATATTTTCTTGGATAAAAAAATGATCTTGGAGCAAGTTTGGAGGCGTGTTCTTGGGGCTCTGCAAGAGACTTTGTCTGCCAAGTGTAATTTGTTTATGCCAATTGATCTTGGGGAATTGGGTGTTGTTAATGCCTTGGGTCTTGGTGCTGGGGATAGGAGTAATTTGAGCAGTATGCATCGTAGGCATGGGCAGGAGAGGGTGGCCTGTGATGGCTTTTGGTGTCCGCTTGCTTTGGGGGAGCTAAAAATCAATACAGATGGGTCATCTAGGGGTAATCCTGGACATGCTGGAGTTGGTGGTGTTGGTAGAGACAACATTGGGGTGGTGGTGTTTTTCTTTTCTATGTATCGTGGCCTACAAACCAATAATCTTATGGAGGCTAGTGCTATCCTTATGGCAATGGAGCGTGCAGTTGGCCTTGGGTGGTGGCGGATTGTTTGTGAATCTGATTCTTAGGTGGCTATTGATATGTTGCATAAGCGACAGTTGGAGGATGTGAATTGGCAATTAGTTGTGGTCGTCAAGCAGATTATTTCTTTGTGTGCTTCGTTGGAGTCCATTTTCTTTCGCCATATTCTGCGGGAGTGGAATAGGGTGGCTGATGGGCTAGCTAGATGGGCAGCGGAGAAGACTAATTCTTGGTTTGTGGATAGTTGGGGCAATCTTCCTAATGACATGGCCCCTATTCTTGAGGAGTGGGTTGCTGAGGATATGAGGTGCTTCTTGGGTGTGAATTGATTCTTGTTCTGCTTGCCCCTTGTGGGTTTGTTTCTTTGATCCTTGTATTGTTATTCTAATTCAATAAAGTTTTTACCCTCCTTTTATTTAAAAAAATAAAAATAAAATGGATGAATAAATACTATTACAATGAATGCTTGTGTAGAGATAATATAAAATCATTTCCAATTAACTCAAGAATGCATACCTTGATTTTGTCCAAAACGCACACACGTGGTTGTATTAGAAACACCAAAGAAATAATCATTGAAGGCTTTATCAACAATCAACCAAAGATTTCAAAAATTCAATGGATTTTACCCCAACTTAATTTCATAGTGTAAAATCATGAGGGTATTAGGATAATCCAAAGAATCAAGAAAGAAAGTGACATTTTTAATAAGACCTTGATCCTTATTTAATGAATGATCATCCATTTGTAGCATGTTGTGTGTGGTCATTAATGCATTTAAACCCGTCTAGTTCTTCTTAATTATAAAATCAATTATTGGACCTAGATCAATAAGTGTGTGAGGAATACATAGTTTTACCATAGGCCTCCAAAGATGTGGATGTTTAAGTATAAAAACACCTATAAATGATAGATCTTGTAGGATATCATCATGAATCTCACACAAATATTGAATCATTAAGGTGTATAATTCACCATTTCTTATTGCATTATTAATTTCAACACACATATTTATCATTTCAATGATAAAATTAGAATTAGATTGAATTGTTTCCTTATGTGTGTGAATTATTTCTAACATTTGTGATCCATTAAGTAGATACGAAGAACTAAATTGATTATCTTTTAATTGATCATATTATTCCTCAAATTCAATTATACCAAAATCACATCCATTAGTTGTGAAAAAATTGAATTGTGATTCACCAATTTCAAGCACATTAATGGCATGCAAATGGATCATTGAAACCTCATTATTATATGCAGTTTGAGCCAACTTATTATGTAATGTTTTATTAGGCATTGTAGTTTCCCTTGGTGGATATATTGATGTGGATGGTGGGTGGTACAAATGGGTTAATGAAAATGGTAAAATTTGTTGTGGATATAGAGTGGGTGGAATTAAGTAGGATGGGTATAATAAAGATGGTAATGATGGATGTTGTGAGCATTTATTTTGACGTTTTTGGTAAGATGAACATTGTTCCTATAGACACTTAAAAATGTGTCAATGGATCACATTGGCTTTAACTAACATCATTTCGTCCTAAAACCATCCTCTTTTCGCTTAATTGATTAAATTAGCCTAGCTATTTAATTTTTTGCCTCATTTTCATCTATTGATCTAATTGACCTAATTAGGTTAATTCATCCCCTTTCATGGTAACATTTCATCCTATTAAATTGAATAAATCAAATTATTTAATTTAATCCCTAAAGTCCTCTTATTTAATTAAATAACCATAAGTTATTTAATTAAATATCATATCACTTCCCCTTTCCATTAAATAAATAAATTATTTAATGAATATCCTAATTCCCCTAATTTGCATAATTAAAACTTTATTTAATTATCAAATTACTAATAAATCTAATCCCCCCACTTGCAAGGGAATATTCCTCCAAAAGGAATATTCCTTCCCCTTTTGCACATTAAAATTTTATTTTAATTTGCTAAATATCTAATTTCCCTCACCCATGAGAATATTTCAAAGAATATTCTCTTTCTTCACTCATTTGAAAAAAAGAATATTCTTCCTTATAATAAACTCACAAGACTTCATGTGCAAGTTAACTTACAAGACTTCTTGTGCAAGTTTTGAGTGTGTTTATTTGGAAGGATATGGGCCCTTGATTAAATATCATCTTGCATCCTCAACCCTTGATGGGAATCCATGATCCATGCCTCCATCTTCTTTCCTTTTTGACCATTGATTAACCTTTTAATCTCAACCCTTCATTTCTCATTTGTCCTTCTATAAATAAGTCACTATTTGGAGACAAATGGATACATGTTTTAACATCAAGCTTATGTTGTTAAAATCACTTGCACTTGCACTCATACTTTATATCATTTTAGCTTAATTCACTTGCATATTAGCTTAGCTTCCATGGTAACATAAATGCATACATTTAGCTTATTGGTTAATTAGGGTTTGAATCTTTTTAGTTTGAAATCCATTTAGATTAGCTTTGCACTCACTCATCTTGAAAATCTTAGCATAGATAATGTTAAAATAGCTTGCATCATGTTCATTTAGCTTTAAATCATGTCTCATCACATATCTATCATCGGCCTCGTTGATTCTCTTCAATAGAATCGATTGGAACATGCTCATTTATCCACGAGATTGAGAAAGGGTCGTTATTTCACATCAATATGACACCACTTCCCCAATAGGATAAGTTTCAATGAATTAGAATAGGTATTTATAAAGCTTTCATAATTTAATATGCTAAGTTTTAATGGATTCCTAGTTTATTTTTGTTGAATGATCTTATTGGGATTGACATTTAGTGGCTCAAATATACTTCATATCCTCATGAATCAAGTGTAATCAACCCATACTAATCCGTTGGTCACATTTTGGCGCTAGAAGGAGAGCTTTACTAACTTTTTTTTGATGAATTTCTCTTAAGTTTCTGAGAGTTGTAGGTTTGTAGGGTAGAGCAGTGCTTTTGGAAGCTACATCAATGCTATTTTTCATCAGAGCGATGCTATTCTTCACCAGAGTGACACCATTGCAAAGGTGTCACAATAATTGAAAAAACATCACAATAATTAGAAGAGCATCACAATAATTGAAAAAAGTGTCACAATAATTGAAAAAAGCATCACAATTTACAAAGGCATTGCTATATTTCTATAGTGATGCTATTATTTTTTTTCTTTTACAATCTATCTGAAAATGGTCATATCTTGGTCATACAGAGGTCTTTTTCAAAGATTTTTTTTTAAATGGGGAATAATTTCATGCTCTATGCAATGGTATAGGTGTTTTTCAATTTTGGTGGAGCTAAATTTTCCATTTTTACACCTAAAGTCAAAACACATTACAATTTGGTCTAGGTAGGGTTTTAATACTTAATCATTTATCTAACCCTAACATCTTCTTGTTTTCTTGATTTCATCTAACATTTGGAACATGGATTGTAGGTTTGAAGAGGAGCATGGAGCACTTAATTGAAGAAAAAGATATTTAAAACTTATTGTAACAAGTATTTTTACACTTATGGGGCAATTATAACCCACTTTATGATGCTTTATTCACGTTTTAGGACCAAACTAGATTTTTTTTGGGCTTTAAAATGAACGTTCAAATTGGTTAAAATTGAACCCTCACATCATTTTTCTTGTTGGTTTAAAATTGAACAATACAATCTTCACACATCAAAATTGGTGTTTAAAATGAACTCATCTTGCTTTACAAGGTTAAAATGAATGAGTGCTTGCTTTGTTGTGACACACTTGTAGTGTGTATCCACTCCCCTTGCACTTTGTACGATTTTGGGTGAAGAGAAATACTCAAGTGTACTTCGTTGCTTGTGTGCACTTGTAGTACATATCCTATCCCCTTACGCTTCATGTGATCTTGGGTAAAGAGAAATACTTAAGTACACCTTTATGCTTTGTGTCACCCTTAAGAGAGGACTTACTATGAGACACACCCCGCAACGAGAAACTCATAGGAAAATTCTTGCAAGCATGTTTACCATCAGGCTATATTAAAGGTTGGGAAATTGTGAGAAAGTACCTTCTATCTTGGACTGTATAACATACTGCACCTAGTACCATGCCTTAATTGGAATGGGAACAGTAGTAAGAGCCTTAAGTGGAAAAGCAGGTGTGTATACGACCGGGTGTTCTTGGTTTGTTGTCAATAAGAACTATTATTTAAATAGTGGCCAACCAAGTCCAATTCCAAAGCATATTTCAAGGTACTGCATGGGAGTAGCACCACACCCAAAAGTTACTTACCATGTCCAATTTTTGATTGAGGCATAAAGAAAATGGGGAATGGACTCCTTTGCTTGGAGTGTCAAGATGTTACATTTCCTTGACATAGCCTATTTTCCCACTTCATCTTCATGGATTAATCATCTCTTACGATGATGATAAGCCTACCGAAAAATGCGTACCTGATCTATCTAGGATTGTAAAAGCTTGAGAGTTAGTTTACCACTTTCTTGATTCCAAAATAATTGAAAACATAGATCAACAAAGTCTTTTCAAAATTTCAAACCCTTTGGTATAAGTATGGATACCCTTTGACAAAACCTTGATATTGATGCCTGTCCTAAGGATTTATTCTTAGAGACTTCTAAATATTTTGGTTTACATCTCAATCCATACTTCCTAAATTTAACCTAGGTAACTATGCCCTTAACTTCATCCTTTTCACAAAATGGACTTTGTGAAATTGATGATGTTTTTGACATAGTCATTTAGTTTGAAACTTAAGCAAGACAAAGTTTTTGTGGTAAAAAGAAACTCATTTAAGCAAGATAAATTGAAAAATTGAACCCCACATGACCATTTGGTGTCTGATCGCTCCGGTGGAACAACCAAACCTTCCACCCACTATCATACAAGGAAAACATTTCAAACATTGAGTTTAAAACCATTGAGTTTTGTTGTGCAAATCATTGAGTTCCATTATCCAAAATCATTGAGTTTCACTTTACCAAAATCATTGGGTCCTATTTCCAAAGTCATTTGAGTCTTTTTTTACCAAAATCATTGAGTCCTTAGGGTTTCATCACTTTAGTACCTAAACTGATCAAACCCACATTACCAAAATCATTGAGTTTCACTTAAAGTGATCAAACCCACATTATCCAAAATCGTTGAGTTTCACTTTACCAAAATTATTGGGTCCTATTTCCAAAGTCATTTGAGTCTTGTTTTACCAAAATAAATGAGTCCTTAGGGTTTGAACCCCACATGACCATTTGGCGTCTAATCGCTCTGGTGGAACAACCAAACCTTCCACCCACTATCATACAAGGAAAACATTGCAAACATTGAGTTTAAAACAATTGAGTTTTGTTGTCCAAATCATTGAGTTCCATTATCCAAAATCATTGAGTTTCACTTTACCAAAATCATTGGGTCCTATTTCCAAAGTCATTTGAGTCTTGTTTTACCAAAATCATTGGGTCCTATTTCCAAAGTCATTTGAGTCTTGTTTTACCAAAATCATTGAGTCCTTAGGGTTTGATCACTTTAGTACCTTGGTCTTGGAAAATAAAGGTTCATTCTAGGTCAACATTGGGTCAAACATTTCATCTATCCTTCATCATATTTCATCCTTCACTTCACCAAACTTTGCAAACTTTTGAACACACTAGTTGCACTTTGGACTTAGACATCAATCAACCCAAGCCCTAACTTAGCTACTTTGTATGCAAAACAAATCCTTTTCCATGCACTTAGTTAAGTTAGTCAACTACTTTGGACTAGTTCATCTTGAAGGTCACAAGTCTACCCTAAAGATTCACAAGTTCATTAACATCCTTTATCCAAAAATCAAAACATCCAACTTCTAGTGAAAAGTGTTTTCCCAAAACGTTTGCAAAGATTACTTCCCACATCATTCACCTTTTTCATCTCCCACCCACACCATTGCTCCTAAATGACTTAAAAGGTCCCTTTTACCTAAATTTGAGTCAACTAGAGAGTTTAAACATTACAAATCTCAACACAACTCTCTCATAGGTGACCCATAATTTATGATAACAACAAGATCACAACACAAGAGAATCATGGAGAAAACCAAAGTCTCATCTACCATTAGTGATACCAACCCTCAAGAATTTAATCCACAAGATTATTCTACCCCCGCACAACAACCCAAAAATCCATTGGGACAATATGAGGTAGAACATGTCACAAACAACTCACTTCAACTTAATAAAGATGAACTCCTTGAGTATGAACAAAATCATCCAACTTTTTTCATGCAAAATTTGGCACAAGGCTTGACTCCATCTATGATTCAACCAACTCCATCCCTTATGCCAAGTCAACCCTTAACATCTAGTCTTATAACTAGGCTAGGAACCAACCTTGGTCTCTTTTCATGCCTATGAACAAACACAACTTTGGGTATTCACAACACAACCATTCCATTAACCACCAACCTTCCCCAAAACACAAGTTGGACACCAACATTTGGAAAAACACTTACATTCCATGAAACCAAAAAAACCTCAAAATATTGAGGGCACCCATCTTCATCCATCACCACAAATACCCGAAGTGTGCCTAACATTATGCAAGGTAATGTGAACAAAGTACCTCAAATAGGACAACAAGGGAAAGTTAACACTCTCATGAAAAGTCAACCCTTGACAAGTAGTTCCAACAACCCCATTGATAAATCAAAACAATTGGTTACCCAAGCTACTCAAGACAATACACCATCCACATCAAACCCAACTATCACCGACCTAAATCAAAACAACAGCTTGGTTATGAATCCCATCAACCAAGGTAATACCTTGATCCCGCCTCAAATACAACAAGGGAGCTCCCTACCTATCACTCAAGGGAACCCTTTTAATCAATTACAAGGTTTGAATGTGTCATTTCCATCACAATACCAAATGGTACCAACACCATCTTTCTCCTTGATCCCCCACATCACGAAAAATCAAATGGGACCTCAATCTTACATTCCTCCACCTCAATCCACTATCCTAAAAGGAATGATAAACCAAGGGAACCCCCAACTTCCCATCAACAACCCATAACCCACAAAAAAAATCAACACCCAAAACCCATCATAGATGTCCCAACAATCAAACAATCCTACATTGTAAGCACATGCCTTAGCTTTACAACAAGCACAACAAGCTTATCAACAAGTTGTCCAACAACAACAACAACATCAAATAGCCTTAGCAGCACAACAACAACAACAACAACATCAAGCAGACGTAGTAGCACAACAACAATAGCAACAACTTCAAGCAGCCTTAGCAGCACATCAACAACAACAAGCCCAAATCAAGTCCTAGTGGCCCAACAACAAAAATAAGTACACCAAACAACCTTAGCACAACAAGTAGCCCTAGTGGCCCAACAACAACAATTGCTCACTCAACAACCACAACAATAGCAGGGTCTGTACTATAACCCTCAACAAAACATCGCCAATACAAACACGTTAGGAACATATACGCCTTCACCATTATCACCTTCATAATATCCCACACCATCATACTCACCATACAACACCCCATCATATCAAAATCCCACGTACAACCCATCCATCATCCCACAATATGCATATGTTCCTCCACCAATCCCACATGACAATATGGCATCACAACTCAAGGCGTTAAGACAAGAAATGTAGGATATAAGAATGGGAAAGACAAGGAAGCACCATGCACAACAAAACTTATGTCCTTATCTATTTGATAGAAACATCGCAATGGTACCTTTCCCTCCTGGTTTCGAGGTCCCCAAATTTTATAAATACAAAGGGAGAGGGAATACTGTATACCACATCAAAGAATTCAATGTCATGTGCATGGAGGTGGCATACAATGATTCCTACTTAATGCGCCTCTTCCCACAAAGTTTAATAGGTCCTGCCATGGATTGGTTCTCACAATTTCCTCCAGGTATCAAAACATTTCAAGAAATAATTGATAAATTCATAGATTACTTCTCCTTCAATCTTGACATGGATGTGAGCTTAGAAGAGTTATACACCCTCAAGCAGAACTAAGGAGATTCCTTCACAAATTTCCTGCAAAGATGGAGGAAAAAATCTAGTAAGAACAAGTGGACCATTCCGAATGAACAACAAGTGGGAATCATCATAGCAAACATTGATCTAGATCTATCCTTCCACTTGAAGATGTAGTGCATTACCTCTTATGATGAACTTGTCCCCAAAACCCTTAACATTGAGTGAGCCCTAATCTCATAGGGAAACACACAAGTGTATAAAGACAACTTCCCATCCACTAGTTTTAACGACGAGCCCCGCTTTTGGTCCAAGAACAAGAATGTTACTAGTGATGGTGTTGATGATGCAAAGGTGGTCTTAACTGCTCCTAGATAAGAAAACACCCAAACTGTAAAAAAACAACATGGACCACAAAGAACAAACAGTGCTCCTGAGCGAGGGGAACCTATGGAGGATGTGTTGAAGCAGTTGATACAGTCTAACCTTATCACACTCCCAGATTTCTTGAGCTATCAAGAGCTACAAGTCAAACCTCATAGCTATAGAGACAATTTTTTTTATGAATTTCACTGATACAAAGGTCATAACACATATAATTTTTTTATAATCAAACATCTAATAGAATATCTTATTGAATGAGGAGACATTGATGTCAATAAAAAATCTAGGAATAAAAATATGAAAATTTACACAAACCTTATGCTTGATCATACAAAAGCAAAAGATTCAAGAAAGGCATCACCCTCAAAAAATGTAAACCATACCCATGATACCATGGTGTGACATATTTATTTATCAGAACATTAGGAATTAGATACACATCAAGATACTGTTTTAAAACAAAGTTCAAACCCATCAACAGTGTTTAGCAATATTTTATACCATAATGACATCTAGTGGATATTAGATTGTGATATGTCTCCCACATATGAATCAATGATTGGGCATGTTGAAGAAGTCCCAACGTGCA
>VDFB02287049.1:67634-93130 GCA_007258455.2 Sequoia sempervirens
ATTTATTCTAAGCTTCTAACTTACATTCCAATGAGGTTTCCATATGTCAAGGTGTGAACAAGAACTATCCTATTTGTTTGCAGAGTCAAAGTCCATTACACTAGATACAACGCCATCTTGGTTATCAATACCTTGATGCATTGTGTCTATGTGTTATATAAAAAAATAAGGAATGACAGAAAATCCCAATCCCAAGCTACGAGAAAAATCATCATCATTATCTCTTGTCACCATCTCTAATAAAGTCTTGATGGATCATGGACTTGTTGGAATTTTTGAATCAATCTCAAAATCAATGGGAAATCCATCCATCTTATTCTTCATATTCTTCTATCTTTACTAACAATTCTATCCAAGCATCAAATCTGTGTGATCTACATCAAAATATACATGAGGCTACCCATAACCGATGACTATTTATACATCATAAAATCTGTCGACCTCAATATCTGAGTTAGCATGACAATAATCCCTCTTCAGCTGGGGCACAGTGGGGTATCTATATCATCTTTAGCTCAACAATCTCAAAAGTTGCAGCTCTTTGATTCAAAAGCAACCTAAAATCTCAAGAATCTCAAGCATAAGCCTGATTTTTCACCTATCGTGAGCCCAATCAGAACACTTTATTCTCTGATTGATCTCTCAAGGGGGCAACCAACCATATTTTGATCATATCGATATCAAATAATCTAACAATTTTTTTTCTAGCCTTGCTAGCAAATCTTGATCAATCTATCAAATCAACCATCATTGGGATATATCTTTCCCTACCAATCCTCGTATTATTCAACACAATCCTTGCATTGTTGTGAATCCTAAACAATGTTATCAATCAATCAATCGGATCAATCAACTTTAGCTTGGCTATCAACATCTCAAAGAGATCATTGATATATGTTTCTACATCGTCATCAACATCGTCATCAACATTGAAATCAACATCAGTCTTTGAACCAATGCAATGAGTACATTGCTTCAAAGAGGGGGAAAATGTAGACACTTAAAAATATCTCGATGGATCACATTGGCTAACTAACATCGTTTTGTCCTAAAACCCATCATCTTTTTGATTAATTGATTAAACTAGCCTAGCTATTTAATTAATTGCCTTATTTTCATCTATTAATCTAATTGGCGGTTAATTCATCCCCTTTCATGCAACCATTTCATCCTATTAAAATTGAATAAAATCCAAATTATTTATTTAATCCTAAGATCCTCTTATTTAATTAAATATCATATCACTTCCCTTTACATTAAATAAATAGAATTATTAAATGAATATCCTAATTCCTAATTTGTATATTAAAAATTTGTTTAATTATCAAATTACTAATATTTAATTCCCCACTTGCAAGGGAATATTCCTCCTTTGCACATTCCTCCAAAGGGAATATTCCATGGAATATTCCTTAAAACTTTGCACATTAAAAGAGCTTTGCTAAATATCTAATTTCTCCTCACCCATGAGAATATTCCAAATAATATTCTCTATCCTCACTCATTTGAAAAAAGGGAATTCTTTCTCCTAACAAACTTACAAGACTTCTTGTGCAAGTTAACTTGATTTCTTGTGCAAGTTTTGAGTGTGTTTGTTTGGAAGAATATGGACCCTTGATTAAATATCATCTTGATCCTCAACCCTTGATGGGAATCCATGATCCATGCCTCCATCTTCTTTTCTTCCATGCCTCCATCTTCTTTCCTTTTTGACCATTGATTAACCTTTTAATCTCAACCCTTCATTTCTCATTTGTCCTCCTATAAATAGGTCACTATTTGGAGACAAATGGATCCATCTTTTAACATCAAACTTATGCTGTTAAAATCACTTGCACTTAATGCATACATTTAGCTTATTGGTTAATTAGGGTTTGAATCTTTTTAGTTTGAAATCTATTTAGATTAGCTTTGCACTCATGCATCTTGATAATCTTAGCATAGATCATGTTAAAATAGCTTGCATTATGTTCATTTAGCTTTAAATCATGTCTCATCACATATCTATCATCGGTTTAGTCGATTCTCGATCAGAACAAGCTCATTTATCCACAGGATTGGGAAAGGGTCACCATTCCACATCAATGCGACACCACTTTCCCAATAGGATAAGTTTCAATGGATTAGAATAGGTATTTCTAAAGCTTTCGTAGTTTAATATGCTAAGTTTTAATGGATTCTTATTTTAGTTTTGTTGATTGATCTTATTGGGATTGATGTTTAGTGGCTTGAATATACTTCGTATCCTCATGGATCAAGTGTAGTTGACCCATACTAATCTGTCAGTCACATTTCCCATCCACCATAAATGTTAGGTGGAGAAGCATTTTGTGAAGAAACATATTGGCCTACAAATCCAATAGAATTATGCGACATTTTAAAATCATTAAGCATACTATGATCTACCTAATTTGATGTGTGTGGTTGTTCTTGAGTTATAAAGAAGACTTGTTCACTTCCACTGTTGTCATGTTGAGGCTCACTTATAACATATATTTCCTTGACCATGTCCTCTTGAACAACTTGGCATGTGTACTTATCTTCTTCTTTGCAACAAATAGAACAAAAAATGGTCAAATATTCATCTATGGATTCATTTTCAAAAATCCATTATCCTTCTAAAAATTCATCAATTATGTGTTCTTGCTCAGTTATAGGAATAGTACATGTGAATGCGTATGATGATGGTAATGGGAGATCGTGATAAACTAAGATGCATTCTTTAGGTAGAGGGGATATAAAAACATCACTTCGTGTCAGTGTGATTTCCCCACCAATTTCTTCTTTGGTTTTTAAAATTAAAATTGATGTGTTTGAACTACCTTGAAAATGCAACATTTTTATGGTTTTTTCTTGTTTATGCAAAATTTACTTCTTTACCTATGAAATGACTCACAAAAATGGATGTGAATATATCAATGGTTTTACTTTCTAAGATCTACCTACAAATTCAAACCATGTAACTATACAATTTATAACAAAGCAAACTAAGGGTAATTATCCAAACAATGTTGACTATCACATAGACTTTTTCCTTAGCGCATTGGTCCTAACTTAACTCACTAGGTTTTCATGCCTTTAACACCTCTCCCTAGCAACAACGCCAAAATTTTTGGACAAAACCGAGGATCAATATTGAGGATAAACTATCCTTGTAATTTTATCAAATTGGTTTAATATACTTGAATCAATCCTTGGGAATTTCATGTCGACTTCCTCAGTTTTTTCCTAAATGTCAATCTGGGGATCATAAGCTTATGAAAGGTGTTGTGGTGGCAATAGGAACTCTATGTAGGTGATAGGAATTGCAATCTTCCAAAACCGTATGAATTTTTGTAACTACAGTCTTATGAAATAAATAATTTAAAACCAAACTGAAAACATGTAATCACAAAAGTACTCACATATTTTATAAACAAAAGAAACCACAATATTAAAATAAAATACATAATATAAAAATTAACATCACCGCCATTTCAAGAGAGTGGGCCCTCCTCTCCTTCCACAGGGTGATAAAATAATTTGTTGTAAGCTCTTTAAGACTTCAAACCAGTTGTTGTATTATTTCTTTTCTGAAAAATATTACATCTCTCTCTCATGCCATTTCTTATGTATTATATAAAAAATGAGGCATTTACTAAGTGACATAATTCTTCCCTATAATCTCTCCACAAAATTAGATCTCAAATGAGAGAATCATGTAATTAACATATTCTTAAATGACACGTTTGTTTGGTAACAAAATAACCAATATATCAAATTGGTTTTAACATAATAATAATATGATTTTTTTTGTTTTGTTTCATGTCCATAATAATAGGGAGCACAAAAGTTGTTTATGGCCAACAAATATTATGTTTAGTTTATGGTCATTACAATATAATAATTTGTTATAACAAAAGATTAAAATATATCTTATCATGTATAGTGAAAAGTGTTTGTTTATTTTTAACATAATGGTAGCAAATATTAGTAAATACAATCTAATATTTATTATTCACATATTTTATGTAAAAGCTAAATTAAATATTACTGATATATATTTAATCATATACAACATAAAGGTGGTTTTAAAATGATATAATATGGTGTGGAAATGGAATATAAAAATGGTTATGGAGGCATATGAAAAAGACTAAAATATGGCATAAAATGGAACATGAAGTACTCTCATCAATATGTATCGGCTTCAAGCATAACATCAATTAGGTCAACCTAATTAGATGTAATATCCAAAATATAACTTGTTGGATCAAAACCTTCCACACACACTTCGTGCCAAGATCCAATCCTTAAAAAAATTTGAGATAGGTCAACATGGACCTATAATTGCTTTGACATAAGATCGTAACACTTATTTAACCTTCACATATCTTCAATCTTATTAGGTCGACACCGTAGAAGACCTGATACCAAAATTATTCAACTATGTATCCACATTCGAACATGTGGACCTCAAAATTCAATGCCAACTGGAATTCACACACTATTTCCATGTGTCAACATATCCTTAAGACCACGGAGCCAAAAACTAATCTACAGAGAAGTGCAGACTCTCCCACTCAAATATGTTGTACATGAAATGACTGTAATTTTCCAAGTCAAACTTCTATTACTTATATCTCTCAAACCAAAAGTCAAAACGTGATGAAATTATGGAATTAGACACTTCTAATAGCCAAAAAAATAATGTTATAAGCACAGAGTAAAAACTTCATTTGTGGACTGGTGTGGACCTAAAACTAGATGCTTTGTTACACATAATTGACATAGTTGACACTTAGTCAATTTTCCATCACAACCAACTTTACCGGATCAAACTATCTTGCAAAAATGTCATCCACAAACACTCCAAAACATATTAGAACCAAACAAAATGATTTGTAATGATATGCACCATGATCTCCTCATCAAGATACAATATTGACATCAATCAAAACAATGCAACACATAGTAATATACCTTGTGCTTATCCCTCATGTTCATGTTGCCAATAACAACATCAATGAAATTATTCCAACAATATCCCCCTTTGTAATTGATGGAAACATACCAAAATATCTCCAAAAATATTCTCCCCCTTTGACATCAAGGGCAAAGGATGCATATAACAACTATTATGACTTGTACCAGTTCTCCCCTTGAGAAATATGTGCATATGTAAAAACTAAAAATATTGAATTGACTCCCCCTGAGTCATATACCTTAGCAAAACCAAAAAGCTATACTGGAAACTTCTCTATATACTCCGCATATGTACAAAGAATCTGAAACTGAAAACTACAACTACATAAAGAATATGAAATGTAACAATCAAAGGAGGTTGACTCTTGTAACTTCTGCAAATGGGTATGCTATGCTTGTTTTCCTTCTTTCCATGTCTTTTTTGCTACCCCAAGCAATTTTCACTACATCTCAAACTCCATCAATATTTATTCTCCTTCTTTCATAGTGCTAGGTACCAGATTCATTTGTGAAGCTTTATTAGCACTCACAAGGGCACTTGAGATAGATATGAATTTTTCATTCACAAAGTCCCTTATCTCTCCAAATTGCAAAATGACATTCTCCCTTTGTTCTTGCAACTAGAAGAACTTCTTATGCAAATCCTCAATTACACTCCTTGTATTTCTAGCAAGATCAAGTGCTAGATCATAGGCACTAGAGGAATCGCTTATCTGGCACTCAATGAAGTCCATTTCCTTTCTGATGCTCTGTGTGGCACCGGGCCACTTCATGCAATATTGATATAGAGCCTTTGCCTCACCTACACAAATCTAGGCATCCTTCAAAAATTTTGAAAACTTTTTATGTGCAAGTGTACACTTCTTTGTAATCTCCATCATATTCTTATCATTTATTCTCTTTTATACTTCTTTTTCTACCTCATCTTTCAGATTGGAGGCATACTCCTTAAAAGAATCAATTAAAATTTTCAAATTCTCCATACTAGAAAGAGATGTGTCTATGTTTGCTCCAAGTATGGCCTCTTGCAATGCTTTGACCACTTCTTCCATTAGTAGTCCACTCTTTTGGTGTGTCTCAATAATATCCTTTCGAGAAGATGTATGGAATACATCTCTCAATTGTAGCTTGTGTAGTGGGGAAATCTTATCCAAATCTACATTTCCCTGTTGCATTGGAAATTGTAGCAGTTGTGAAGAAACAACAGTTGGAAACTCAACTACATACTGAGTAGGTTCTTCAAGGAATCTCTGGAGAACCTGAAGGATTCACCAGAAATATTTGTAGTCTCTGCAACTTTCTCCTTTACTTCCTTTCCCTCATTCTTTCTAGAGTTTACATGTGTCTCTTCTTCTATTCTTGCATTTCTAGAGGTATCCTCATTCTTATCTTCACCAATTTCTTCTTGAACATCTTTATTCACATCTTCCTCTATAGATTGGTCTAGGTTATCCGAAGGAGGTGTCTCTGGTTATCTTGCACAATCTCAACATTTTCTTCATGTACTAGAGGAAAATAAGTATCTTCCTTTACTACTTCTCCAACATCCTTATCTTCTTCCTCATCCTCTTTCACTAGTTCTTCTACTTCCAAAGGGGCATTGTCTTGAGTGCACTCTTCATCTATCACATGCTCATGTTGAGCATCAATGTTCTGAACTTCTTCTATAGCAACAACTTCTAGAGCAAGATCCTTGCATTTTGGGGTCATTCCTAGCCTTTGTGATAGGTTTGAAACCTTATCAATAGTCTCCTTTCAAAGTCTCTCATGATAATCCTTATCTCTGCACATCAATGTGGTTACCCTTTTTTTTGTTCTCAGTTCTTTTGTGTACAATTGGGCCAATGTTTCCTTATTCTCTGTAGACAGGGGAGCACTAATCACTTCAAGAGAATAGGCCTTCATCTTGGCCTCTTCATCAATAGCCTTTTGTCTTCTCTCTACCAAAAAATTCCAAATCTATGTTACAGGTAACTTCTCTTGTATGTTCCTCATGTCCACTTCAAGCATTATGATGTATTTTATAATGGTTGAAACTATTGTGGCCTTATATGTGTCATTAACCTCATTGTACAAAGCTGCAGTCTCTCCAAGCACGTCTTTCTGAATTATTCCATTTACTAGTACCTCTAGTTTCATAGGACTGTGAGGTCTTTCCTTTTTCTTCTTCACTTCATCCAGAGTTTTCTTTGTTTCTACCTTCTTCTTTTTTGGAAATGCCTTCTTGTGGGTTTCTTTCTTCTTCTCTCTCATGTGTGTTACAAATGCTTCTTTTTATTTCTCTATCTCCTCTTCACTATCTATGCCAACAACATCAATTTTTTTTCCTTTGACACTAGCTTCACCTAATTGTGAAGCTCCACTATTCCTTTTATGGACCAACGGGGGCCCCTCTTCCTCTTTTTCTTCTTCTTCATCTTCTTCTTCAACATTCACACACACATTATTTTCTCTAACAACCTTTTGTTTTGGCCTTCTCTTTGTAGGGGCGACAAGTGGTGCTACCGGAGTAGCCTTCTTCTTCTTTGGCCTTGTCATGTGCACAACTGAAGGGTTTTCTCCTTCACCAGAGGACTATTAGCTATTTTACTTTTCTCTCCAACATGTTTCCTAGTCCTGGAGGACTTCTGAATAGGAGCGATAGCCATCCTATCAGATCTTCTTGTGCTTTTGGATCCTCTTTCAACACTTGATTCTTCCGTAGCCTTTTCTCTTACTTGCTCCACTTGTTCCTTTGAAATGCCCATTTCCTCTACATACTAATCAACCATCTTTCTAACCTTATTTTGTATCTGTGGTTTCTCCTACTCCATGTGCACCTCCAAAGACTTTTCTTCATGTGCCATACCTTGCTTTAGTTGTATTGTTTGGAATCTTCAACAAAATATCAGCTAAACCAATAATCTATTGTTCAGTGACCTCATATCCCAATGTAGGGATCCACATAGACCTTGGTTCTATTGCTTCCATTATACATTCATCTGTTGATACCAAAAATGTGATATCATTTTTTATATTCTTTACCATTTTCCTTGGAATTTTGTCTCTTTCATGCATCCTCTTCTAAAAAATTGCAAAGAAAGCAATAAGGGCATCTTCTTGTGCCTTCAAGTCACCAAGACTTCTCATAAAATCTACAATTGGATGAGCTACTGGTCTTCCTTGCAACCATTGCACACTATTAGTTTTGGGAAGCTCCTTTAGAAAGTAGAAAAGCAAACACATAACCAGATTCCCATACTTAAAAGCATACTTCTTCTCTTTTATTTGTTACATATTTTCCATTAGTTGTCTTAGCAACTCACATAGGTCATAGTCAACACCTTTTTCAACCATTTCATATGCCACATTGATTGTAGTGGTAGATTCAAAGTTATCTGTTTGTGAAGTAGATTTTGTAACTAATTGACATTGTCGTATACCTCACTACTAGGTTTCTAATGGGATTTACTACAAGATCCCTCTTATGATATGTTGCACATGTTAGTTCCATTACCACTTCATTCTTAACTTATTTCAATACAGGAACAGGTCTGGTGGAGCATAGAATTGTAACCTCTCTAATTACCTCCTTTGTTATCATTCTAGGCATGTCGGTCCAAACAAATTTATCATGGATTCTACTTAATACCATTCTAACCCACTTGCCATCAAAATAAAAATTTAGAAACCATTTCCATATATCCAATCTCTTTGCGACTAGGTTTTGATAATCTAGCTTTAGGGTAAATTTATCTCTAGTAATCCCATTAGTGCATAAGTCTTCTAACTTGCTGTGATCAAATTCCTCAATCTTACCATGAATGTAGATCCTTATATCCTATATTGGCAAAACCCCATATGGAATGTGTGAAAATGCACCTAGCAAGTAATCTTTTACTGATTTTGTAGGTTATTTCTTAAATTTTGGCTGTGGTTGCTCAGTAACCTCTATTACCCTTGGTGTAGCCATTGCAAATAAATTCAAATTGCTTTCAAACAAACTTTCTGTGAAACTAAGGAAAACAAAGATTTTTAAATACCTTTTCTTCATTTTTTCTAATTAGGGTTTGTACATACTAGATCATAAATCGCCTTTGATCATTCTTTCACTACTCTACTTCTTCTCAATGCTTATTATGAATGAATTTTCCAAGTAAAATAACTTTATAACTCTTCAAATATAACCTAATTTCACAATAAATGCTTCAAACAATAAAGTTGGAAACCCTTATCTATATGCAAAGTCAACTTCAAGAGCTCCGTAAACTTTTGCACTATCATATTTCCTTCTGCAATCTTCACCACAAGATCAAGCATGCTGATCTTCATCACATATCTTTATGTTGAGGCATCAACACCTTTTCTTTGGCAGGGGATATAAGATGTTCATTAGAGATCCCATGAGCCAAATCTCTCAACTTAGTTTTTGGAGGAAACATTTGTACTAGATGCTAGTACAGATTCATCTTTGACTTTTGTTTCTTCCTTCTTTCTCCAAATATTTTCCATCTCCTTTGTTTCTGTTGGATCAATCTTTTGTACTGGTTCATTCCTTTTTACCAGATTATCCTTCCTCCGATTTTTTCTTCCACAAAACTTGGAAATGTGTCCAGGCCTATTACAATTATAGCATGTGACATTCTTTTGAACAATATTCCTTCCATTCATTCTAGATCTATGTGCATTTGATTGTCTAACCGATGGTCTTCTAGCTTCATTCCTTTGATTCTGAATCTGTTTACCATTATTATTCTTATCTTCACTTTTCTTTTCAGTATTTGATATCTAATATGATTTTAAATTTTCACCTTTTACAAACCCTAAACCTTCTTTATCTTTAGAGCCTTTTTGATTTGCAATCATTTCATCAAGCTTTGTAGAACTCATCTTAACTTTGTCTTCATGACTCCTTGCTTTCTCTAGTTTTGATCTCAGATTTACAACTTCTTGTTCAAGCCTTGTACATTCCTCATATTTTATTCTCACCATTATATTTAGACATTCCTCAATTCTTTTCTTTTCTTCAACTTGCACCCTCAAACCAATGATGGTTTCATTTACTTTCTTCAATTGCTCATTGACTTCCTTATGCCTTTCTCTAAAATTCTTGATTTTCTCTCTCAATTTTTTGATGTATTCATCTACTTCTTTGACATTTTCCTTCAAATCTCTATTTTCACCTTCATTCCTTTCAAGATCTTCAAGAATGACTTTGAGTTATCCATCTTTGTCAAGCGTGCAATCTTTTTCTATGAATCCAACAACAGGAATATCTTCCAGAGGAGTAGGTAGTCTTCTAACAACCATGTGTTCAACCTCTAAGATCTTCCCCAAGCAGTTAAGCTCCTTCCAAGGAACCAAAATATGATACCAATTGTTGAAAACCCAAAATATTGAGAGGGGAGAGGGGTGAATCAATATTGTTTTAAACCATTCGCACATTTAAACATCCAATCCACTTAGCAGATTCAATATTGTAGTTAATGAAATAAATCATAAAACATCAACATCACATAACACATGAACACCAAGATTTTTACGTGGAAAACACAAAATGGGAAAAACCACGGTGATGATTAACTCACAATATATTATAATCAATTATAGTATATTTACATAGGTCCTCACTGCAGGTGGACTCATTGTCCAAGTGAACCCATTGCCCACTGAGAGAAAAAGATAGAAGAGAGATTGTGGCTCACAACCTAGTTTGAACTATTACAATTGCATCTATCATATGCATGAATTATAGTTCCAATGAAGCTCAATAAACTAACTTTACACACTTCATTTGATTATGATCTAACACTTTTCTTTCCTCTACATTCACGTCACTCTAATCTTCAACTCAACATTCACAACTTAAATTCACACTTCTCTGATAATATTCACACATTTCACATAAAATATATGTCTCTCATACATTATCATCTTCAAAACATCAAAAAATATCTAACATATATATCCACTTCAAGCATAACATCAATTAGGTCAGCCTAATTAGATGTAATATCCAAAATATAACTTGTCGGCTCAAAACCTTCCACACATACTTCCTGCCAAGATCCAATCCTTAAAAAAAATTGAGATAGGTCAACATGGACCTATAATAGCTCCCACATAAGATTTTAAAACTTATTTAACCTTTACATATCTTAAATCTTATTAGGTCGGCACTCTAGAAGACCTAATACTGAAATTCTTCAACTATGTATCCACATTTGGACATGTAGACCTCAAAATTCAATGCCAATTATAATTCAGACACTATTTCCATCTATCAACATATCCTTAAGACTAAAAAACCAAAAACTCATCCACAAAGAAGTGTGAAGTCTCCCACTGAAATACATTGTACAAGAAATGACTGTAATCTGCCAAGTCAAACTTCTATTACTTATATCTCTCAAACTAGAAGTCAAAACATGATGAACTTTTAGAATTAGATAATTTTAACAACCAACAAAATAATTTTAGAAGCAAAAAGTGAAAAATTCATTTGCAAACCAGCGCAGACCCAAAACTAGATGCTTTGTTACATAGAATTAACAGAGTTGACACTTGATCAATTTTCCATCACAACCAACTTTATCGGATCAAACTACCTTGAAAAGATGTCTTCCACAAACACTCCAAAACCTATTAGAACTAACCAAAATAATTTGCACCATGATCTCCTCATCAAGATATAATGTTGACATCAATGAAAATACTACAAAACATAGTGATATACCTTATGTCTATCCCTCATTCTCATGTTCCCAACAACAACATCAATGACATTCTTCTAACAAAAGGTAAATCATTATGATCAATGTATGATTTATAATTTAGGGAGGTAGATTTAGGGATGGCCTCAAAACTTGGACAATAGTGAAATTATTAGTATTGGCATTCCAACATCTTACAATAATGGGAAGGATGATGGTCTGAAAAAATAGTAACTTCCACACCTTTCTATAGAAATTTGAAGCACTGATGATAGGTGGATGGGATGGATTTCATGGTATGAAGCCATAGTTGATCAAGTAGTAGGTTGTAAGGAAAATATAGATCAAGGACATGGCATAGGGTATATGCAGTGAGGGTCATATCTTAATGATAAGGTGAATATTCCCAAATGATTCTCTTTTTCCATTATCATAATCTTTTATGGTGATAGTTTGGGAAGCTAAATCTTGTATTCAATAGCCCAAATGTTGCATCAGTCAAAATATACATATATTTAGGATAGACCCATTATCTATGAGAACACACTTGATTTTATGTATGGATATGATGGATTAAATATGGAGTGGGTGATTGTGTGATGGATTAATGGAAGGGAGGTTGTTTGGAGTAAAATTAAGGTGGTGATTGGTGGAAAGGTGGCCAACAAGGGCTTGCAAATGTGAAGGATCAATGTTATTCAACACTCAAGATTCTTGTAAGATCTTGTTTAGGATGTTCCTATGAGTAGGGGATGTTTGAAGGAGTTCAAGAATAAAAACTTGGGAAGGAATCCACTTAATATGGTCAATAAGGTCATATTAATTTTTAGGGTTAGAATTGGCTAGAGGAGGGCCTTGAATTGCGATTCTAGTACGTCAATTAGTGGCAACACAAACAAATAATTTTATTTTGATGGTTTGAAATCACTTCCCATATTATTTAATATGTCTAACAACAAATTTATAATTGTGAAGGGTCAAGTATGGTAATGGATATTGTGTTGAAGAATCTTGTCCTTGATTTTGCTCAAAATTGCATTGTTGACTATGCTTAGGGAATGGGTTTTGATAAATCATTAAGTGTTGATTAGGTGAGAATTTGGATGCTCCTTCAACTTTGATTTCACCCCTATCTATAATATTTTGGATATAATGTTTTAATTTCATGCATTTTTGGGTGGTATGACCTTTCATTCAATTATAATCACAACACTCATCCTCCTTATACCAAGAGGGATTAGGTTGAATATCATAAGAGGATTTGATGAGTTGAAATGTGACCATATTGGCCTTGACCAATTGATGAAACACCACCTCCATAGGTTCTCCTAGTGGTGTAAATTATCATATATTTTTCTCATGTTTAGGAGTTGTAGATGGAATGATAATGGATGAAACTTGTTGGACTATTTGGATTTTTTTTGATTTGGTAAACCCACTACATGTTTATTATTGCTAAAGAATTTGGGTTTATCATTGGGGAATTTTTATTTTTCATTTTTTTTTCGGTCTTTTGAATAGAGTTTAATAGCTCCTTTATAAATGAGGACCTTTTCAATTTGAATGCCCTTTTTTATGAGTTTATCAAAATAAGTAACACATCGCACTTGTAAATGGAATGAAAGCTCTCGGTTCAAATTGGCAACAAAGATGTGTACAAGTTTATTTTCTGGTATTGGACATGGGAATCTACTAGCTAAAGATATCCATCATTGGAGGAATGATGAAAAGCTTTCCCCTAATTATTTTTTTGGTGTGGAAAAGGTCCATCATGGGGTTAAATCATGTTTCATGTTGTAGGAGAATTGTTTTAAAAAAAATCAAGTAGGCCTCAAAGGATGTGATGGACCCTTAGATTGGTGCAAGAATAATTGAAGAACTTGCCTACCTAGGCTCTAGGGAAAAAGACGTAGTAAGTACATATCCTTGTGTGCCACTTTTTGGCTTACCATAAATAATTCTTCAACATTTTCCCTAGGGCCATCCTTCCCTTTCTATTTTTCATACTCTAGGCTCTTAAATAAGTGAGGGAATATGATTTATGAGATAGAGAAATCAAAAGGATAGGGACATAACTTTTCAAAGTTATATAATTTTTTATTAGTTTCATCCTAAAGACCTTTAACTACATATTTCATGGCTTTCCACTCTTGATCAATAGATGAGCTAGGTGGTAATGGTGGTGGTTGGAATTTGTGTTGAGTTGAGTGATGTTGGGTGTATTGATTTTTGGGGGATGTGATGTGTTATATTATTATGTGTGACCCAACAAAATAAGGTATACCTTTGGAGGGTAAATAGGAATGGCCATGTTGGAGGTGGAATATGGGAATATTTTTGGTTAATCAGGATGGAGATATATTTAGCTTGAGAAGATTTTTTTTGGCCTTAGATCGTGTCTCAATGGTAGAAGTGGTTAGACCAGTGGATGAGAGATCTATGAAATTATTTTGGTTATCTAGGATAACTTTAGAAATTGAGCGTGGTATTCATGTGTGTTATTTCCATTGATGGTGAATGAATGTGTTGGAAATAATCCACACTCAAATCGACGATGGGTTGGTCAAAGAGGGGCTAGTAGCTGAAGCTCAGGTGGTAGAGCACTCAAATAGTAAATGGAAGGTCCTAGGTTTGAGTCCTAGTTGGTCCATATGAGATGTAACTCAACATGTGGTATCAAAGCCAAGATAGGAGCTCCAAGCACCTATAGTGTGGTTTAAGGGGGCAATTTTGGAAATAAGCCACACTTGGACTGACAATGGGTTGGCCAAAGAGGCACTAGTAGCTTAGTTGGTAGAGCACTCCAACAATAAATGAAAGGTCCTAAGTTCGAGTCCTAGCCAATCCATATGAGTTATAGCTCAATAGAATGTTTAGTTTGGGATGTGGTACTATGGTCTAGATAAAGGTTAGTCATGGGGAATGGTCATGATTTAGGGGGTTGGGGTACACTATGTTGTTAAGGAAAAAAATACCATAACTATTTGGAAATTTAGCCCCTAATTGAATGGCTTGCCTACGGATTACATCTTTTTTTATTTCAATAAACCTCTCCATGAGGTTTCATCCTTGTTCAGGTTTAGGAAATTTTTGGATCAATAGTGTACACAAGTTGATTAGAAGTGTCCTTATTGGTATCACTATCTTTGTGGTGGGTTTTGGATGGCTCTCCTAAGAAAGGGAACCATTCTATGAGGGATTCAACATGGGAGCAATTTTATTTTAGCATTTTGAGCTCACTAGTTTGCCTAGTGATAGGAGACATTAATCTTGATTTTAGCATTTGATTTAGAAAAATATGGGCGATGATAGTTGATGAATTGAATTTTGGATCAAATGAGTGAAGAAAAGGGAATTTTTTTTCCCAAGGTCTAAAGCTATGGTTGGATTGGATGATTATGTTGGAAGGGATGTTACATCCAAAATGGATGATAGCCTTAGGTAATCTTATGGGTGATGGATAGATAAGTTGGATGGATAGGATGATTCCCAAAGGTGGGAATATATGGTTGGCTAAACTATATGGATGGAATGATTTATTTTCTAATCTTAGACTATGGATGCGACATGATTTTGACCCTAGAGATGTTTAGATTTTTATCACGAATTTTTAACTTGTAGATTGTTGAAAAGTCCCAATGGATGGATTATGAGCCCTAGAATAATTAAGGGTCCCAAGGATTGGAGGTGAGGCCCTAAAAAAATTTAAAGGTCCTAAATTATGAATTGGGATGAATTTTGATTAATAGGGGGATCCCAAGGTGGATTTAAAATCATGCAAGGATTTATTTTGAGGATGGTAGGGTGTTGGGTAATGAAAATGGGTATGAGGTTACTTAATGTAAAAAGATAACCTAAGGCTCTTAAAAATTTGGATTTGATCTTTTGGATGGTTTATGGGGTGTGGGATAAACTAGATAATGGTTGAATTTAAGTTTGGATGGAGGATGAGATTTGGATCAATGAGTTGTAAATGGTAAACTCCTTGAACTCAAAGGTTAGATGTGATGGGTTGAAAATGGAAATGGATTTTAGAATTTTGGAGGAATATTTTGGGTATTGGATCAAGACTAAGGATCCAAGGTTGGGTTTAATAGTATGGGATTGACTAATTTTTTACTTGGATTAGTGATGGACCTAAAGGATGGGTAATTAGGACCAAAATCCTAAAGGCGAATTTAATTTGGGATAATCGATATGGATTAAGGCTTTGGAAAGGATTAGTTTGATGTGACTAAAGCTTGTGAGATTTATGGTTGGATGAATGAGGCAATGTGTTCATTGCTATCAAACACTTGCTAGCTCTGATAATTATCTGGAATTTTCAGTCGAACTATCACTAGTACAAAGTTTTTGTTATGAATTAGGTTAGAGACAGGGTCAAACTGAGATTTGATTGCGGCCATTTGGTCTGCATCACTATTTTGTTCTCGGGGCACTGTCTAGATGTTGAAGGCTTCAAAACCTTCGATCAAGTCCTAGAATCTACATCTATAGGATCGTATGTGAACATTCTTTGCAACATAGACCCCTCAGACCTTGTTGAGTACTAGTTCAGAATCTCCAAACACCATTCATTGCTTGATTCCCATCCATTCCGCAAGGCTTAGACCTTGCACTAGTCCTTCATATTTAGCTTCATTGTTCGAAAAAGAAAACTAGAATTGGAAAGACCTTAGTTTCTTTTCATTGTTGGGGGATATCAAACATATCCTAGCTCCTGTGCCCACTTTGCATCTTGCTCCATCAAAGTGCAACATCCATATCTCTGAAACTTGATCGCTTTCAGGTTCCTTCGCGACCTTTAGAAGCACTTGATCTTCATCATAGATGACATAAGTGCTTAACCTGATAGCATGATAGTTTCCGAAAGGATCAACGTTTATATATTCACTCAAGAGAACTTCTTCTTGATCGGTCCAATCTTCGGTCACTCTTTCATCTTTTAGCAACTCGGCGCAATACATTTCCTCCTTGGTGAAAGAGGTATGTGTAGCCTCAAAGTTGATCATGGCTTCATTGGCCACATGTTTTGAATGCAGAGCTTCAAACACTATTTTAGTTTTAGCTCCGTGCTTGGTTCTGAGGACTGAGTGCGACCAGTCCAAAGAAAGATACCCACCTATCTTTGAAGTGAATTCTCAGGATAGGTAGAGACCAAACATGGGGGGAACATCTATGATCATAGTATCTTGTGGAACTGTGATGCTAGGGTAGGAGAACAGAGTCAATGGGAGGTATTTGATGACACTTATGCTTTCTATTTTGTTCCCATCAAGCTACATAACCCCCGTCTTTAAAGGTTCATAGCTAAATTGTAAGGATTCAACTATCAGTTTGGGCATGACCATAGTTCTAGCGCTGGAGTTAATCATGGCATTGTGTAATAATTTCTCTCCCATAATAAGAATTAGGAAGAAGGGTTTCAGTTTCTGTTTATCTCTAACCTCGGTAGAGGCTTCTTCTGTGTTATTTGTGAGAACCTTGGCATGGGGCGATAAGTCAACAACCTTTCCTTTGAGTGATTGCTCTGTCGGCTCAATGATTAGATCCTCCCAAAGAGCCTTTTGTACCAATGTCTTCTACTCCAGAATGGCTAAGATATCCCAAAGAGACACATTAGCGGATGATTTCTTCAATTGTTCCACCACATTAAATAGTGGTGGATTTGGAGGCTTCTCTTTAGCTCTAGCTATAACAATTTCCCTTCACGGCGGACAATGTTGTGCCACTACAGAGGTACTAGGTGCTTGGTTGGAAACACTTTTGGGCTGCGGACTGACTGGTTGCGGGTTGACTGGCTCGCCTGTGAATCTCCTCTTTGAGTGAGTGTTGTAATCGGACTGCACTTGCGAGGTTCATTCATTGTTGGAAAACACCGCCTCTTCTTCTTCCATCCATGAGAAGAGCGTGTGATCAGGAGCAAGATTAGTTTCTTGCTCCAAGGTCATCCCTTGCATTTTCATGGTGAGTACCACATTTTCCATTTACGGAGAGGCATATACATAGCCTCCATGGTTGGTCACTGCACCTTGGATGTGTTGTTCTGCCACTTTTTGTTGTAGATTTCCGCACAAGCAGTTTCAGGATATATGTGTATCGCCATAGGGGAAGCACTATGGATTGATATCTTCGGAGAGATTATTTTTTCCTGCTGTCAACTCTCTACTTGAGCTTGGGTTAGTACTTTACAGTCGAGTGGGTACCGACACTATCTGATTAGTTGTTTGAGCCTACGGATTTGTGCAAGCACCTCCTTGGAACTGGTTTTGTTGGTAGGAAGATCTTTCACCTTGATAATTTTGATAGGTTGGCTTCAAAGGCCCAAACTGGACCCACTTGATAGTAGTTATTTCGTTGGCCATATCCCGCAACATCTCCTTGATGTATCTTATCTCATCCTTTGAAGAGTCGGATGTGGAAGCAACATTTTGTGGTGTGACTAGATATGTGTACATGGATTGAGGAGGAGTAGGCGCACTGGTAGATGGCATCCCCTGGGTGAGAATTGATATCTTGGGGAACATAGGCATGATGGGCCAAGGCGGAAACTTTCTGGTGTCTATCAGATTGTTCTCTACTTTGACTACAACGCTGTATGCATTTGGTAGCATGGTTCCACCAAGAGACTAGATCATCATCGAGATGTCGACATTGATGGATTTCAAATAAAAAATGAATGCCAAGTTGGCCAATGGGCAGATAGTAGCCTGAATTCTTTGCCAAGTTATAAGGAACCGAGTGTTGAAGTTAGTCATGGCTTCATATGGGGCCCGCTTTATGATTTCTAGCTGACAATATTGTGAGGACCTGTCTCCATCATTCAAGAATATGTCATAGAAAGGGTCTTCGAGTTGATCCCAAGTAGCGATGGTATTAGCTTGCAATATGCAGTACCAATCCAACGCTTTACCCTTGAAAGAGGTTGCGAGAAAACTTAGCACTATATTTTGGTTTGTAACTTTGTGTACTAGACACATGTCTGCCACATCTTGTAGATGTTTGAATGGTGTTCTTGAGCCATCTACAGTAAATTTAGGCATAGATTTTAAAGTGGAAATTGGGATAGGGGCCCAAACGGTAGGTGCTATTTGTGCTACAAGAGGACTTCTGGCATCCCATGCCACATAATTTCTATTATCGTCTGATAACATGGCTAGCAGAACGGGTGGGGGAAGCAAAACGTTCACTATTTGGGTCGTAGCTTGTACTGTTCCTAGTGGCGGCACTAACAAACCAGGGTTATTCGCTATTTGGGATCTAGTAACAGGTCGATGGCTCATACACCCTCTTTAGATTTAGGTTCATTTAAGCAATCCCACCAGGCATGCCAAAAAAAAAGAAACTGTTGATGCCAAAAATTGGCAAGGTAACAACCTTTATGGGAAACTCGGTTAATAGGGGGACTAATTGCGCTAAACTGAGTGACCTCCGAGTTTTTAAAGAAGTTATCTTTTTCTATAATTGGGGTTTTGGAATGGGAAAAAAAAGCAGATATAAAAAATAAAGATCTAACAAAGACAATATGCCAAGGAATAGATATAGGCACGATAATCCTATCTTTTGAGATTAGATTTAAGGGCCCAATCAATAATCTACTATGTTCCAGAATAATAGAAATCTAAGATGAAAACCTAAATATTTTATTCAATGACATAAATAATTCTCATACACATTCACTTAAAAAGAAGAGTCAAAGACATGGTCTAAACCAACAAACTTGTATTAAAATCATAGAAGTTCTACAAATAAACAATTCAGGATAATAACGACACATTATAATGTTTTATCAAATAGCTTAAGAAAATAGAAAGGCTGAACATTGGAACAGTCTGAAAGTCTTATACAATAATCTAAAAGCAAAACTAAAGGCCTGGTGTCTTTCCCCTATTTTTTCTATATCTTTCGAACTCATTTTTAGAAGGAAGAAGCAGTATATATAGATAAAAATCCCACCGCCTAGCAGGCCAGTGACAGAAAAGATCCCTTATCTCGAGCAATGATTCTTGTGTGTGTTCCTTCGACCATTGCAATACCAGAAAAGATTTAGGCCATAAACATGGTCACTCCCTAGCTAGATGCATCCCTTACGGTGAGTGGTAGTGGTCCCGAGGAAAAACCTATGCAAACAAGTGTCACAAAATCATCACGATTCCGGTTCGAACACCTGACATATTGGTGGGGAACTGCGTTGCTTGCTCTTGCCCTTCCAGCGATGAAGTTTCCATGAAAGAGACACATGTGGTAATAGAAGTCGAGAGCCCTTGTTGATTCTTCCTTCTTGCATTGAAGGCTAGCAATGAGAGGCACATCTTTACTATTGACATCGGCTGTGGGGTTTTCCAAAATTGTATGCAGTTAAGCTATGTGGCACATGGATGGGGCCGATTAGTAGGAAGTAGCCGCTTGAAGAGCCACAACCTTGGAGCAAGTGGAAGCATGGTAGGAGCTGGTAGAGACCAAAGAAAAGGACCTTTTCTTGAGGAGTGCCTATTGGACGCAGTGATAGTGGATGAATTCAAAAAAGATGAGGCGCAGGATGGTACTTAGCAAAAAATAAAAACCACTCGAAGGGAGCTCAAGGAGTTTAACACTCACAGATGCAATGGGAAAGTCTTGCATATATAGGTAAGGTGGATGAGGTAGGAAGGTGGGACAAAACAACTGACTACCCCTCCAAAGATGGGACACTTGTGAGTTCACTTGATAAGTGTGCGAGCAAGTGTCAATAGGTGTCTCAAGTGATGAGGACACATGTCTCAACCATATAAAATGAGACAAAAGAAAAATAAACCTAAGCAATGAGAGTGAAAAGGCCAATCTAAGAAAGATGATTAGCTAGCTAGATAAATAATGATTCTATTTACACTAACACCCCCTTAGTGCAACTTAGGGGGTGATGTATGCACTAATGATGACTCCTAGATATTAGGCCATGTTAGGTACTCTTGTAGAAATTTATCATAAAGTGGAGTAAATGAGAAAAACCTAGTGGGAAATAAAAGCCCCTCTCTAAAAGAGAAATTATGTAAATGCAATAAAATGTACAAGTGAAGAAGATAGAAGAATGACTCATGAAGACCCCCTAAGGACTACTTCTATCACATAAGTACAAGAAATTTCCCCCCATAGGAGAGATAGAGAGAGACTATGGAGCCCCCCATAAGATCATAGAACCTACAGTGTTGAGTGATGCTTGAAGAAGAATGCTGAATGTGATCCCTAAATTTTGAACATTTCTTCCCCATGGAAGAAAATGAATTGCATATAGGTGCATGAAATATTCCTATGTGAGAAGAATAGAAGTCTCTGAATGATGCAAAATATCCAAAGACAATGGTGAAATTTTTGAAAGCTACTCAAACGTTCCATGTGAAGGTTGATGTAAAACATAAACCAAAGATGTATATGGGTAGGCAAAAAAATTGATGTGGTTGATATTAAAGGTGCCTAAGATCTCTATAAAACGGGATTCACTAAACAAGTCTAATATGCCATGTAAGTAATCATCCCAATCAACTGTAATGGAAACACAATGGTGAATATCTTGCCACCCTGAATTATGAGAAACCAATGGTGTAGGAACACTCAATACCGAAGAAGAAAAATATGGAGATGCAATATCAGTGTAAGGTGAAGGAACTAATGAGGGGGATAGAACTCTAAGGTTCAAATATCCAAACTATATCTCCTTATGCATGTTGAAGGTATCAGTGTCATCTATACTCAAACCATCATCAAAGTCGATAGAACCAAAGGAAGAAAAGGAGTAGAATCTAGAATCAGGATCAACATGACCTATGGCAATGATGTCTCTACTCTGAAAATCTCTGATGATCACTGAATGTGGTGTGAAATCAAATATTTTTACAGTGCCACTATGTGTAATTTGATAAATGAAAAGGAGATTATTGGATAAGGAAGGTACATAAAGTACACCATTGAATGTTCCTTATCTAATTTCAATAGATACTTTGCTAAGATCCGACATATAGGTGTTATTTTCCATCAATATTGGTGGGAATGAACAAGGCTCAAATATAGAAAAAACATTCCTTGGATGCATCCATATGGTGCGATGCCCTAGAATAAAGAAGCCACTTATGTGATTTGTTGTTTGTAGAAGCAATGAGTGGCATACCCTTATTCCTATCCTTTCCTAAATATGCAACTAATGTGGATGGAGAAAAGAAGAACCACTTTTCCTAGATGTAGGCAATTGAGTTCTATTTTGTTGAAGAAGATTCCTAAGTCATCAATTTCCTTTTTATAACATTTTTGTTCTTCATTCCCTAGTTTCTTACAATAAGTACATGTAGGCTTCTCCTTAGAAGTTTTCCCTTTTGATGAGGGAGATGAATTCGATGAAGTCTCCAATTTTGATCCCTTAGCTTGATCCTTAGTTTTATTTCCCTTAGATGATTGAGCAACTAATGCTTGAATTTTTGAAGAAGTGATAACATCCATAGATATTAACTTAGATTGTTCTCATGTGAGTCTATCATAAAATTTCTCAAAAGAAGGAACTGTATGTGTTGTTGCAAGAGCATCCATTATAGAGTAGAAATAAGAAGCAAATACTTGATAAGAAAATTTTAACTTTGACAAAATCAAGAAGACACACTATTTGTCTATTTTTGTTTTACAATAACCCTTAAGACTAGAAAACAAAGACTTAAATTGAACCAATAAATCTTCAATAGATGGAAATGAATCAGGAGACAATGTTGTTAATTCAACATCAAATTGTAGTATTTTGAACTCATCAACTGTACCAAAGAGATCTTTAAACTTGTCCCAAATTTTCTTAGGAGTTGTACATTTTGAAATATGGAATTGCAAGTTATCAAAAAAATGGAGACCAATGACGCCCATTGTCTCATCTAACTTGTCTTGATAAGTAAACTATTTAAAATCTCTAGTAAAATTCATTTATTGTTCATTTATCATTATCCATAATCCCTTAGATTGAAGTAGTTGTTGTAATTTGAATTTCTACATGTGAAAATTATGTGGTGTTAACAAGCTAAATTTTGGATCCATGATGCACACACAATAAGGCACTTGAATGTGCCTTACAAATCCCCCAAAATTGTATTATATTTGAATGTGGACCCCCCAGAAAGATGCAAGATGTTGGCGTTTTAATTCGCACCTCTGGAATGCGAATTAGAAATGGACAACTATGCACAGATAAACTACTCTTCGAATTAGGAGGGGAAGCTCCCTCTTTGTTGATGTTCAAGAAAGAAAACTAAAACTAATTTTCCTATCTTTTTTATTCAGCTAAGAGCACAAGGTTATAAAACTAAGGGACGTAGCTGAGATTTTTTGTTTTAGAATTTCAACTACGACTAGCCTACTCTAATGAAATTTCTAATTTCTCAAGTAAACACAGAGCAAGATAATTAGAAATGGAAAAAGTTTTATTCTCTGACAAAATACTTAGATAAAATCTTCTTCCAACATGCATCTACTTTCAATGCAAGCTGAAATTGAGATCATATAAGCATAACACAATAAATAGAAATTTGAGACATTATATCAAGGAAAAATAGGCACAAGACTTTATTTCTCAAATCTCAAGAACAAAGATTACACAAGATACATGCACTAAATAAGAACTTGTAGCTAAAATAGACTTGCAAACTTGCTCTAACACAAAGTGAACAACAACTAAACAACAACTTGCAGGTAAAATAGGCTCAACAATTTGCTATCACAAGCAAGGTTAAGAAAATAATGGGCAAGGATGCCCTTATTTATTCACAAGCAGAGGAGTAGGGAACCCTAAAATATCCTTGCTTTTACAACTAAGGCTTACCAACATGCAAGCTTTATTTCTAAAAGTAAACAAGATAAACATCTAATCACCTAAGAAAGCATAAAAACAAGGAAATTCCAACTATTACATCTTGTTTTCTTTCTCTTCTTCAAAGAGTGGATAAGAATTGAGAAAAGAATAGAAAGAAAGCTAGAAGAAAGCTTCTAGATGACTATTGCTTTAAATATCGTTCACATCCACCAAAAATCTGATTTGTTTCTTGATTTTAAGTGGAGAGTGTTGCTGAAAATAGAATGTTGATGTACCTTGTCAAAGCAATTTCTTTGAAAAAACTGGGACCTAGGTTTTGTAGAAAATCTCATTCCGCAGAAACCCAGATTCTTAGAAACTAAAAAAAGCTAAATCCATCCTGAAAAAGTGGCCAAAAAGGAGTTTCTAGAAGGGGGGAAAGTTTCTCAATTTTGAAGAGGATGAAAAAGCGGAGAGACCCATGTGATCAAAAACAAAAAAAGATGAGTATCCGTTTTGAAAAAGCAATGACCTAGGAGTTTGGAGCATGAAAAAAGTATTCCTCCTTGCTCACTGATCTTGAAACCATGAAGAACACTGAAAAAGCATGTCGTTTGGGTCTTCAAATCTTTGTTGAGAGAAAATGGAAAATTTTCTTGCTCTAGACGCCAACCTGCAAAAATTATGAGAAATGAAAGGAAAAGACGTCTTAAATAAGTTGAGGTTGAGAAAATATGCTTTCTTTTGCTTTAAATCCTTCGAAGCCTATCCTGAGCAGGTTCATCGAATGTGGACACTGTTTGATGTTGAAAGATAAAACTTGGAAAATTTGACTAAGGCATTAAGCCTTGGGCACCAATCTTCTCTTGGGGTGCTTTTCCTGTCCAGACTTAGCCAATTTTTTGGAAATTTCAAATTTTTGCTTGATTTTGATCTCCGTTTGACTTTGATTTCTGGATGCTCGGAGGATCCTGTGAACTGACAGAGTGATCCATCACGGAGTCTGACTGATTCTGAGAAGATTATCCTGGAGGCAACTTTGGAAAAAAACATTATTTGACCCCTCAAAAATTTGGGCGCCCCTGGCTACCTAGGGCGCCCATGATCACCAGTGTTTGTCATTTTTCCTAAAATTTCAACTTTCTGTGGTTTCTCATCTCCTAATGAATTTCCAATTCTGGGAGCTAGACTATCCCGATGATCTAGTTTCAGATTCACTGAAAAGCTTGTTGAATTTTGAGGAGGGTGCTCTGGATGCAATGTCGCCTAAAAAGTTGATTTGGGGCCTCAAAAGCTTGGGCGCCCCTGGCTAGCTGGGGTGCCCATATTATTCAGATAGTCTCTTTTTTGGTTTTTCAAATTTTGCACTTGCTTTATGATCTTTTGATGAATTGTCAATTCTGGATGATCCAAAGGTCTGTCAAACTGATGATTGGGCTCGCTGGATAGCTGAGAAGATTCTGAGGGGGGTCTTTTGGGAGATGCATCTCCTGAAAGTTGAATCTTGAGGGTCACAAACTTGGGTGCCCTTGGCTACCTGGGGTGCTCAACTCCTCCAAAGTTAGATTTTATTCTGATATTTTCACCTTTTCTTTTGACTTTTAACATTTTGCTCATGTTTCTCCCTCTGTTCCACCTTCGATATCTGGTGATTATCAACTCTAATGGACTTGCTAATGGTTCCGTTGGAAAGCTTGATCAAGACTGAAGAAGTCATGCTAGAGGATTTGATTACAAATTCACCCATTTAGGCCCTCAAAAGCTTGGGCACCCTTCTCCTTCTGGAGCACCCATCATTACCAAACTTAGACATTTTCACAAGATTTTCATTCTTTAAACTTGAACCTTCATGTTATACCTTTCGTTTGATCTGGATTTGTCGATGATTAACAAGTATCATGATCTGACAAAGACATCCACTGCGAAGCTGGAAAAATCCCGAAGACAATGATCATATTAGCAAACCCTAATTGCTAGATTAGGTCCTCCAGAAGGCTGGGGCCCCCTAACCACCTAGGGCACCCAAAGTTCCTAGACTTAGATTA